>OMKL01137437.1:0-16569 GCA_900302295.1 Parasudis fraserbrunneri
CCTCAAAGTAGAACCCCCCCCCCGCCCTTCTGTGCCCTTTTCTGTGATGTACTGTGAAGATGATGTTCTTGCCCCATAATATCTCTTGGTTCAAAGAGAACAGGAATAAGATATGATGGTCTTCGCTAGAAGCTGCGACTGTACTGTATGCTGAAGAGAGCTTCAAAGTAGTTCAAACCTCCACCAAGCGTTGTACAGTGTGGATGTGAGAAGATGGTGGATACAGTTGCACTACTCGGAAATGCACTATTTTCCTTCAACCTGCCTCTTTTAACATTTTAGGTTCCGAATTTTGGACCCCCGGCGCCGTTTCCTACTCAACCGATGCTGCTGTCGATCGGTAGAGTCCTTTCCCAGCCCAATCCATGCTGTTCTTCCTACCGGATACCCACAGCTCTGGCTAGTTGGTCACAAACTAACGCAAAGTCAATGGGGCCAGGTGCCAGTCTCTACTAGCCGTAGCTGCGAGTATCGAGCATGAAGAACAGCATGGATTGTGCTGAGAAAGGACTCCACCAATTGACAACATTATTGGTAAGTAGGGCTAAGGGTCAAAAATTCTGAATTTACCCTTTAAAGTGTGTTGTGTCTTCTGTCCTATGTTTTGATCTCAGATCGGGGTTTTCAATTTCTTATGCCACTTGTCTTTTACTCACCGTTAACTTTTTTTTTTTTTTATGATGATTATTAATACGCCAAACATTATTTTTTATTCAAACACTGTTGGTGTGTTCCGCTACTGGGTTGGCTAAATTGTAGCCTGTATGAATTCTATATGACAAATACATTTATGTCATTGTAATAAATTGTTAATTCATCAACTTTGAAAGATATGTGCAATATTGCCTATCCTGCTATCTGTCTGGAAAACGGTTACTTTTCCTGCTCAGAGACTTGGCCTTGACTGCTGTTGATTTTGTCTCAGTCTCGACGTGGAAAGGTCTTGGTCTCATCTTGGTCGCAGCTGGGGTGGTCTTGAATCCAACAACTGTCTCGCGCTCTGCATTGTCATTTTCTTTCAGGGATAGGTCGATTCACTTTCAGTTCAATTCATTCAAAATCTAAATAGAAATGATCATGATAATAATATGGCATTATATTTCTCAACTATTTCTTAATGAGGAATGCCGCCCATTTTAAGAATTCACAGACAGTATCGTCGCTGTTGGATGAAAACCTCTTTATCTCCAGTTTTGGTCATTTTCATGTTTTTACCGGGAATTCATGTTTATATGGCTCTCTATCATGTGAGACAGTTTCATGACCCTAGGACCTATGAAACACATTGAAAACCCAATGTATGACTTTAAAAATACATGGATGTCAATCTGAAAATGAGTCTGTTTTTCTGAATTCCTGAAAACGTAACTTTTTGGAGATAAGTGGTTTTCATCCGCCAGCGACATTTATGTTCTTCCTGTGCCCCAGGACAGTTCAGTCAGTATTTGCGAGCGCGCGTCACCCTCTACTAAAGCTATGATCAGAGAGAGAACCCTCCGATGGGATGTAAAATCTGGGACTGCTTCATAGACAATGAATGGGACAATGATTTTATGGGGCCATAGAATGTTTGTGTGAGTGTGGCAGACTGTATTGCGTTGTGTATCTTGCCCAGAGATGACAGACGCAGGGATGAAGCTGGAGGTAGATTTATTGACTCCTGACAGAAAGAATAAAAAAGGCAAGTCCTCCAAATTAAACGTATGCCCAATACACCAGGTACAATACGTGACAATGTAGACAGACACATATGCATTGCAACTTAATTGCATCATGTATGGGCAAAATAAACAATTTAAATGACAACTAACTACAAGATGGATTATGATATGAAATAAGGGGGAAATAACACCTACCTCTTCCCAAGGGGGTAATATCAAAAGGGAGGAGGTCAAGAGGGAGAGGAAGTTTATGGGGTGCTAGGAGAAGGGGGGGGGGTTCTGTCCACACTGCACATTACAATGGAATCCTAAATGGAGGTTATACTACAACTAGTCAGGTAATAAACATGTAATAACATATTTTATGTAATTATAAATTACATGAATAACTCTGTTACATGAGCTCTTACACCCAAATGAGGTTTATATTCTCACATTGTGAGAAGGTCTGAACCAGAATTAAAACCTCATTTGGGTGTAAGAGCTCACACCAACATTTTATGGCCTCACAAAGTCAGAGCCCCATTCATCGTCTATGGAGCAGCCCCGGATTTTACATCCCAGTTACATCACCAATTGGAGGGTTCTGGAAGGTTCTCTCTCTGATTGCTAGCTTTAGGAGAGAGTGGTGCGTGTTCACAAATACTGAGATAACTGTCCTGGGGCACTGGAGGAACATATGTGAATTCTTAAAATGGGTGGCATTGCCTTTTAATAGTTTGGCTACAAGAACCTTCTCATACCGAAAACAGAAAATGCAATATTTGAATTTTGAAGCAATTCCACTTCTTGAATGGATTGGAGTAGACAGACAGTGTTTATGACTTTTACCGGTACTGGTAAATTATTTATACAATGGCCGGTGCCATGGTAAAACTGAAATTACTATCAAACTACCTTAATACATTTTGTATGGGTTTGCACTTCACCTGAGGTCCTGCAGACTACACATGGCCCTGGTACCTTAGTCTTATATGTGTGCTGTAGTGTGTTAAGTACCGATTAGTCTACAGCGAGTTAAATTCCTAAAGCCAATTTTGATTCTCATTCGGGTCTAAATGTGTGTAAACCCTTGAGCTCAGCACTAGGCTGTTGGTCATCTATAGGTGTACACACAGGCCATAAACCTGCCGAAGACATTGCTACCATAGCAGGATTATATGGCACCATGCTAAAAAATTACATGCATGGACATCTGCTGTGTTTTCAGTCAGGATCTAATGAAGTCTCGCACCTGCCATAAGGCTGCAGTTACATCCGCCAATGGCTGGGGGGCGCCACAGGAACAGTAAACATTCGCATCATCCATACTGTATGATGGTTGAACTTGCTCCGACCATAATGACCTAATCATCATCTTCCATAAGTAGCGGGCGAGACAGTGCACGAGGTGTAAGAGCTGAGATTGAGTGGATATTGATTAATGTAAGTGCTCACTGACATTTTTATTTTCATCTTATGTATAGCCTACTTTTGGTACTTCAAGTATGAGGGTTTAAATGAGCAAGTCTGTAACACTGAGGCTTGACAGGCCCAACGTATAACGGTTCTGTCAAGTCTTATTAAGACTTATGAAATCTGAAGAACTATGTTGAACATGTGTACTTCTTCTGACACCATGCCGATAGCCGAATAAACTCTTTGCAGACAATACGCTCCAAAGAATTCTATTGATATGCAACGAAAGTTGCGCAACAACGGTAAACGTATAGGTTATAACAACACAGCGTTAGTTTAATGATGGCGGGAGTACCTCGCCAACTACTTCTGCTTCACAAGTTTATGGAGCATAATGTCCTCAATGCCACTGCACAACAGCTGAGTTGGCAGAAGTTGCCATTAGAGAAGACATATACTAAATTAGTGGGCCAATCGTCAATGGTGCGTAAACCCAAGCTGTGCGTAAAATAGTGTAAGATAATAGCACAAGAGCTACATAATAACAGATTATCATTGTTGTTACTTTGCAATATTGACATGTCATTAACAAAACTGATGTTGTCCAAGCTCGAAAACATACGAGACTTATTTATCGTTATTTGCCAAACATTTTAATGCAGCAGAAGGAAAATAAATAAACCGCAGTCAGTCGTTCAATGTGCATTTCCCCTCCACAGCTAAATTTGACTTGTCTCGCAAACTCCACCCATCCTCTTTTGGTTTTTACAGCCGTGAACCAAATGATTCACATAAGCCCTGTGCGTTTTTTTTCTCTCTTCTTCTTCGCCTTTGCAGAGGCCGCACAAGGCTGCTAGGAGAGGAGTGGGGGAGTGACGACTTGTTCCTGGAAGAGCCTAGCCTGCCTGCGGAGTCAGTCACATTCTTGGCTGGGATTCAATGACTGAGCCAGCCAGACACACACAAACACTGAGAGAGGGGGTTGCGAGCGAGGGAGGGAGTGCTAGAGCAGAGCAGAGAGAGAGAGAGAGAGAGAGGCGGGGGGCGAGTGAGAGAGCAGCCCAGCTCACAGACTACTCATCTCCATACAGGCATAGCGAACTGCGGGGGCAGACGGAGTGTATGCGTTCGGCTCTACTGCAGTATTCGACAGCGAAAGGAGGCTCAAAAGAGGATTTTATCGAATTTTATCCGAAATACACGCGCAGATAAGGCTCCGCTTTATTTGCGGCTACTTTTCCTGGAACTTGAAAACGCAACTTTCCTTTTTTTTTTTTTTTTTTTTTTTTTTTTTTTTTTTTGTGGGGGGATACATACTATGTCTTATAACCTTCTCATAATTGCCCCAGGCCGAACCGAGAGTTGGTGCCGAGACTCTGCCACTGACCAGGAACTTTTCAGGTACCGTGTGCATGTGTTTGTCCAATGACTGTGCATTGTGGATTTTGTTGAAGAGATTAAATAGGAATCTTAAATCTTTATCTGTAGGAGTGAACTTTCGGTGGAGAAGACCTCTGTTCTACAGTCTGAGCTGCAATCTTGCAATCAGCTGCAGGAACTGGAGCCTCTGAATAAATGTAAGTGTACATTACATTTATTACTCTTTATGACGAAACACTATCGCCAACTCCCACCATATCGCAACAACCCAAACTGGTCATAGAATAAGACTCAAACAAAGAGTAATGTCTTACAGCTTCTTAAACCTGACTCATTGGCACCTAACATTCCAGACATGTCTGCAGTTAGCAGGTGCGGAAGGGCAGAACTAATGTGTTTTGAGTGTCCAATTAAAACGGGTTCTGACGGCAACAATGATTCAGAACCAATTCACAACCATCCCGGAACCATCCCAAACCACAATTTGATTTATCCCTAACTGACCTAAATATTAAAAGAAAAGGGGTTGCATTCAGCTTTTTTTTTTGTATACTATCCTGGTACTGTCCCTAAATCTGTTTTGTATTGTCCCAGACTACATTTTATCATGCCCTTAATTTCAAGTCCACTTGCTACAATAGCAACACAACAGATCACATCAGACTCTCCCTCTGATCCTGTTGCCCTCATGTTGCCACTGTAACTCTAGAACCAAGGACTGGTATACTCTACTCCACAACTTTTAAATTACAAAACTGGTCTACTGCAGACTCGGGGACATCCAGCAAGAAAAAGGAATGTCTGGTCGCACAAAAGTATATTTTCAGTGTTTTCTAATGCGCAGCAGCCAAAGAAATGACGGCAAATCAGCACTAAGCCTGAAATGCCCGTGAAGTCTAAAAGCTTAATTCTGAAACACAGTCTTCCCTGTGGCTGCACCTGTGCATATAAAAAAAATATTGTTAATATACTTTTGTGAGCATGGACGTTCCTTTTTCATGCTGTTGAAATTCATTCTCTTGCCCCCGGCAGGGTGCTTGCTGACCATCATCCTCCTCATGAGGGCACTAGACCCCTTGGGATATGAGAAGGAGACTCTTGCTCACTTCCAAACACTTAAAGTAAGTGCCACCTGGTGTCATTCTTAGATGTGAAGCACCTCTGTGACCAGGCTAAGTCACCAACTCACTCATTCATTCATTCAGTGATTCAGTAATTCACTCACACTTAGCCACTCTGCCCCTAGTGGCAGGTCAAGGCATGGCACTTTGTGCAAAGACCAGTTCACTCCGTGCGAGAATGCCTCTCATCTACGACACAGCGTGTCCTTGTTTTCTCATATATTTTACATTTCTTTTCTCTGAGTGATCTGTCTCTCTCATCCACTCAGGAAGTGGACTCCATGCGCTCCGCTTATTACAGCGACCTCTGCAGTAAGTTCATGATTGAAAACACCATTCTCAAAATGGAGTACGCCGAGGTACGCGTCTTCAGCATTTCTGACAAGGTCAGTTCACGACGGTTATGATGAAAATGACATTATTTGTAATTTAGGTAAGGAAATTCTCTTCTCTGTCCTGTCGACTTATATATATATTGGTCACGTCTGAATGTCTAAAAGTGCACGACTTTCTCCCTCTCCTTCATGACAGAAACTGACAACTTTGTGTCACCTGGACCAGCTGTTATTGGTTACCCATATTAATCTGTGCTCCAATCAACTGCAGCGGCTCCCTCCCCAGTTTGCCATGTTGCAGTGCCTGGAGGTAATGTAGTGTAAAACCGCGATTCAAATGAGATATTTGATCAAATAAGTTGTATTTTATTTCTTATCTCGTTGGTCATTTCATCACGGTCGGGAGATGGGAGCATGAAAGCTCTTTTTACATATTGCTGACTTTTCTTGAACCACAGAAAGTCCGTTAAAATATATTTTTGGTCCTTCTCTCAAATGACTGATTCTCACTCTCAGGTACTGGAGGCTGATAACAATGCCATAGAGAACTTGGAGGGACTGTATCATCTTCCCAAACTGGAGGAGGTGTCCTTGAAGAACAACAGTATCCTTAAAGGGCCCTTCACCCTCACCCACACTTTCAACCTCAATCCTCTCATTCTGTTGTGAGGAGGACATGTGATAATCAGACGTAACACTTACAGCGTGTTATGTGTCCCAGCCACATCGAAACCCCACTGGATGACTTCGCCCAGAGCAGAGCGCACCTCTAGTGAACTGCAGACACTATTTCTTCAGCGTTCCTCGAGTTAGGCCGACTACAGTTGAAAATAGTTGAGGAAACGGTGTTTGCAAGTCACTCTGGGTGACGTCATCCGGAGTTTCTTGGGGTGTGGTCGAAGTGGCCGAGCCCTCGAGACACAGAACACATTGGTAAGTTTTATGTCCGATTATCACATGTCCTCCTAACAACAGAACGATAGGATTCGGGTTAAAAATTGGCAAAATTCCTCTTTAAATCTAGAGAATAAATCAATCCGTGTTACTGTTCTGTGTCAGTGTTAGGAACATTGTATGGAAATGCATATGCCTTTCATTATCTGTGGGTGGACCTGAAATATTATTACAGACATATTATCATATACATTTACATTCACATTTAGTCATTTAGCTGACGCTTTTATCCCAGGCGACTTACAAATTGTGCACAACAAGTCAGTAAGAGGGTACGCCTCTGGCGGTTAAGGGTAAGTGGTTTTGTTCGTCTAGCAGTGCCGAACTTGAGTGCTTCACATTGAGTGCATTGTATTATAGACATAGTAGCATAATAGTGTAGATATAGTAGCTTAGTACATAGTAGTAAAGGCATAGTAAATAGTAGTGTAGACAAAGTAGCATAGTACATAGTACACAGGTAGGAGGGAGGCATTCCCCTTGTTCCACGGAATGCCAGGTCAAGAACCTTGAAGTGGATTCGTGCGGCAATGGGAAGCCAGTGCAGCTCTTTGAGGAGTGGGGTGACGTGGGCTGACTTTGGTAGGTTGGAGATCAGGCGGGCCGCTGCATTCTGTATGAGTTGAAGCGCCTTGGTGGCGCAAGCCGGTAGACCAGCTAGAAGAGCATTGCAACAGTCGAGGTGTGACATGACTGTTAATTGCAGGAGGAGTTGCGTGGCTTCTTTTGTCAGGAAGGGGCGGATCCTTCTCACGTTGTTCAGGAAGAAACTGCAGGTTCTATTACAGATGTAGCCATTTTCATTAACCCCAATACACAGAAATATCGACACTGGCTGACCTTCAACCTCTGGCTTCCTGCCCCAAGCTGACGCGTCTTGATCTCCGTGGCAACCCTGTCACCCAGACTGCCAATATCCAATCAGAGTTAGCTGAGCTTCTACCCTCTGTCACCGACCTCCTGCTCTGATCAGGCAAAGGGCAGGGATCACTGCCATCAGCATTTATTTGTATGTCCATGTTTCTGGGAACGTGTGTTTGTGAAAAGCAAGTGGGTGTTTTTCAAGTGTCTTGTGACTCTTTGCCACTATTTATTCCACTTGTTTGGAGAATCAGAATCACGCTGACCCTAAAGATATGAATGGATGATACATCGGACCATCTGTCAGAAACCTCACTGAAACACCTTCACACGAGTGGAAATGTATGCGTGTGGATGTGTGATGTGTGTGTATGTATGCATAATGTCTTGTTTGAGTATATTTCTCTGTCGCACTGGTTTGTACAATTGTGTGTGTGTGTGCGCCCCTCTGTATGGGTGCGGTGCATAATGCAATACACCAAAATGCATGCTGATAAACTGATAATGGAGTAAGTCAACTGTACATGTATGAGAGGGTATTAGTGTAAGCATATTGCTTCTAGTAAGCTTTATTCAGCAAATGTTAAGGCTGCAGTCGGAGAAAAGCTGAGAATTGTTTAAAAAAGTAAAAAAAGTTCTGATCAGAGCAATGCATTGTTCTCCTGTATTTTTTAAAAGGTTGTGCAAAACATTTACTATATGACCCTCTGTAACGTTACACACTAAGTCACTGATCCACTAATAAAACGGCACACGTGGTGTCACTGCCTTCCAACATGTCCTCTAGTGTGTGGTGTCCTGACGTCAAAAGGAAGTGGAGGATGTTAAAGATTTGGGCAGGTGTTGCCACAGCAATGATGGGATGGATGCATGTCTTTTGTTGCACTGTTTCCTGTATGTGTATTTAACCAGAGCTCCCAACATAGCTGTCTCTGTTATTCATACAGGCGTTGACTGTTGACAACTGTTTGGTGATGACTTCATGGCAGGTGCGGAGTGGTTCCAAAGAAAACAAAGCATTGATTTGTCATATGAGTTAAAAAGTGGCAGTAGTTTGTCATGATAAATAACCACAGTTATAACATCTGTTGTTTCCTATTTGTCATTTTTGGTTTACACACCTTTTTTAGTCATCATATGCTGTTTGTTCTCTGGACCTGATGCCAAATTACACAGCAGGAACTTTCTCAAATAAAGGAGAGACAATAATGATGGATGCGTTTTAGATTTTTGTCAGAGGTGGAGAGACAACAGTATGTGAACTGCTGCCAGGTGAATCTGAGCGTGTTTTTCCCAGGGGCTTGCACAACTTTTGATTGGAAGTGGATGAACAACATCTCAAAAGAATTAAAGACTCCTGGGTGAGGTAATCTGTCTTGAATTGACCAATGTTTCCTCTGTAAGACAGGGATGCTATCAAATGAGTAAAAAACGGTACCATAAAACTTGTTTCTGATGTAAGGTACTCAAAAGTTTCCTCACCACATACTGTATGTACTGTAGTTAATACAAATTAGAAGGACTGATTTGATAAAGATTGGATTATATTATACTTTCATTTTATATTATGATTGTTATTAAGTTGGCTTGACAAATGCTGTTTGTTCTCTCTGGACCTGATGCCAAATTACACAGCAGAAACTTTCTCAAATAATCAAAGTGGAGACAATGGGGCAAAAAAGACGATAATGATGAGGACACCGTTTGTCTAGAGAGCTGGGGGATAGCTTGTTGGACTCAGGAAAGGGTCATATGTCAATAAACGAAGTCCTACCCCTTTTCCTGATTGGTCTATCTTTGATCCCTCAGAACAATTAAAGAGTTGGGGGATGGCTTGTTGGAAATGTTAACATCTTTTTGTCAAGCCAACTTAAAGTTTCTTCACAAACTTTACATTCTAGTGTTATATTATTGTTTTCCATGTTCCCATAAGCCATGCCTGAGCTCCAGTGGGTCCTCAGTGTGTGGCATGTGTTTGGAAGAGCTTGTTTCGTAAAAGTCAGCTTTTCCCTTTTAGGAAGTAAACCTGAGGGTTCCCATAAAAGTGAGAGTGACAGTTTGTCAAAGCTATAGACATCAATTAATGTTGCTACATTTTATAGATTTAATAGGATTGTGGTTTGTTGAAAAAATATACATTTTTCCATTCAGATGTATAGAAAAACATTTTCTCCCTAACATATAACACTCCAAGTTAGCTGTAGCACTTTGATACATGGTCATGCTCGAGTTCCCAACTCAACCTGTTGGTGTAGGTAGCCTAAGTAGTTCAGGAATCTATTTAACTCTTGAATGACGGGCATTGCGTTTAATTGAAGTAAATTAACGTGCGCTCTGACCGGTTCCAGATAGCTCTATAGCGCTGACGCACTGGACTTTTTTTTTTTTTTTTACGCAACTGGTGCGCACCCACTCAGTAGGCGGAGAAGGGTAAGGGGTGAGGAAGGTGCGCCTGTCCCCCACGAGTAGTTTATAGAGTCACAGCACATGGTACGCTGACATTTACAAACTGCTCGGACACAGCGGATCGACGAAACGCGCAAAAGGAAAACACTGACGTGCCTGCATTATCTAGTAGTCATTGATCTGAGTGAGTCTGAATTGTATTATTTGTTTTACTTGTAGTATAGGCTACTCTGTTGCCTATGATATTAATGAGCTCACTAATTTGGTTATGGATAGAGTATAATTACAGATTTATTATATTTTAACCTATATTTAACTGACTTGACATCAAACGTAATAACTTCGTCTTAAAACTGTTATCATATTGCCAAAAGTAATCTTGTATTACTCAAAGAGCAAGGCAGACACAAGGAAAGGGTTGTGATAACTAAGAAAGTATGTAGCCTATAACAAATGACCCAAACCATTCTTTTGTGTTTGAGTGTCACTCACTGCATGTCAATCTCTGACACATTGCTTTGACCATGCATAGCAAGTAAAACAAGCAAGTAAAAGAATAGTTGAACTGACGAAGCAGGTTCCCAAGCAGGGTTAAGGTTCGGGGTCTGGACTAATAGGTTTGTTTTAAAAGTTCCAAAACGTGTGTTTTTTTCTTTACACATGGCCGGATGATGCCACTATGGGCCCCCCTGTGCCAAGGTGACAGACACAACTAGGGGGTTCTGGAGGCAACATTCTTCAATAAACTGCTCTGTAATACTCATTTCTAGGGCCTTTTTTGATAAAGGAAATCTAACAAAATTGGGGCTTCTTTACTTTAAACAATATGCTGGGTTCCCTTTCCATTAAAATCATGCTTACATGGGCATATATTCCAATTGAATATAGTGAGATGATGCAGTTAATCTGCTCAAGAGCCTGGGGCACTCAAGACGGTGGTCTTGGTCTATGGTGGTCTGGGGGCATTTGTCCAGTATACCCAATCAGTAATCAAGGCATGCCTGTGCGGGCTATTAAAGGGATAGTTCGGATTTTTGGACATTAAGTTGTATGAAATTCTTGGCAGTAGTGTAGTCGATGCAAAGCAATTAGCTTACTTACTGAGTCCCATGGTCAGAGTTCTAGCCAGGTTCCGAGCAAACCGGGAAGCTTTAGACAGGCAACAAATGGGGATTCAGACCGTGGTTTTGTGTTGGAAATGGGTAACCCTTTTGCCTGCATGTTGCGGTTTGGATTAAAACCTTTTGGTTTTGTGACCCCGTTTGCCTCGGAACCCAGCCAGAACTCTGACCACAGGACTCAGTAAGTAAGCTAATAGCTTTGCACAGACTACACCACTGTCAAGTACTTTATACAACTTAATGTCCAAAAATCCAAACTATCCCTTTAAGGTTTAAAGGTCCCATATTGTAGAAAGGGAGATTTCCATTTCTTTTTTTATTATTATTATAAAGCAGGTCTAGTTGCTATATGAATATTGTGAAAGTATCAAACGCTCAGTCCACGGAGAAATGCACACAGCCCATATTCAGAAACAGTGCCTTTAAAGAAGCCGTTTGGACTTCCCTAACTACATATGTGACATCACAATGTCACTACTACATCCCCACCATCCAACCTTGAATGCGGAAGAAAACACCAAGCTGTCATTCTATCGTGGACTCAGAGCTAGCAAGCTACAAGACAGAAGAAAATGTTGAGGAGTTGGATGTCAGGAAGCAAATCAGCTTTATCAGTAAGTTACAACACACCAGGAAAGCGCTAATGAGCCTTAAAGACACAAAACAGCCTGTTCTTGGTAGAGCTCCACAGAGAAGCGTAAGAGAGGAGATGTAAAACTATATTGAGATGGTTTTTGGTACTTAAAACCACAAAAATATATTCTTATGGATATCAAGACTTAAAATAAATCCCTGGAAAAGTGAAAAATATGGGACCTTTAAATTGTCCTCTTACGAGAAAACGGCAATTTTTGAAGGTGTGGTACACAGCAAATTAACAGCAAATTAATGCTTCCCTTATTTCGTCTATGGATGTGCCTGTATAATCATTAAGTCAATGAAGTTATTAGTTGTTGTCTGGAGGTGCGTGAGTCACAGATGGGGGGGGGGAGAGGGGGGCCCTGAGTCCATCCTGATTTGTGATTCCTGTGACCATCACGTGCACAGGGCCCAGAATTTCTTGCTACATCCCTTTTGGGGACAATTAACTATTTATTTTGTTTATTCAAATTTGTATAGGCTACTACATTATCAGAGAATATGACATTATCAACAGTAACTTGTGTAGTAAACGCTGTCTAATTCTGTGGTCATTGAGGACACAGTCGATTGAAACACACTTCAACAGTATGCTTGCTTGTCTGCCAGACAGTTTGAAAGTTATAATTTGTGTGTTGATACTGAACATAGCGAATGCTGAATTACTTGGAGATGATGAGGATCCTTTAGTTTCTCTCTCATGAATGGAATGCCATATCCCCAAGGCCACAGGTCATGAGTGCTGATGAGGGATTCCCCCAATGTATGAAAACATTTTCTTCACTCTCCTATCAACCCTACTGTAACTAAATTCATTCAGATATTTTCCTTGACATTTGAAATTGTGCTCTTTGAAACACCTAGCTTCTTAAACCTGTGTAAAGAAAACCATTTCATTTGTATATGTTATAATAATACAGTATGTAGGGGTGTAATGATTCTATCAAACAATTTGATTCGGAATTCTTAGGCAAAGATCTGATGCATCATAATACATTACCCTTTGACAACAGTTCAATTAAATTTTATTTTATTTGATTAAGCTATTTGTAATACTTAAAAAAAAAGATTTAATGATACTGATTAGCAATACTTGAATATTGCAATTAAATCCTCACAAGTTATGAGTGCCACTGCATTATTTTGTTTATAAATTAGTTCAATCAATTATAAATTAATTAAACACATAAACACACAATTATTATTATTATTATTATTATTATTATTATTATTATTATTATTATTATTATTATTATTAGATTGGCAATTGCTTTGCTGTATTATTAGATTGATGTGGTTTGATGTCCACATTTGATGCATTCTTTTCTACAACCCCACAAGCTTGTTAAACCTGAAAAGATGACCATTTCACTTGAACATGTTAGTATGAGATGACTCAGTGCATGATTTGGTGCTCACACCCAGGATGACTCCAGAGCTGGTCCGTGCTGTCCATGAGAAAGTCTGATCTGGTCTGAGTAGGTTTGATGTTATAGAGTAGGGTTGATGTTATAGAGCAGATGAGGTGGATTAAGTGGACAGGCATTCATCAACTGCACTGGGTCCGGTTGCTGGACCTTTCATTTTTAACAGTGAGCATAGGGTAACTTCTCTATTGCTCAAGTCAGGGGGGATAGACTGAACAACCCATACAACAGGTAGACGGTGCAAACCTTTTTCATTGTTTTACTAAATGCAGCACAGAAGAAGTTTATTGCCTTGGCGTGCAAATCCCGTCTCTGGCCCAAAGCCACACAGCAAGCAGCCTATAATCATTCAGCACATTCCCATTCCATGCAGTCTTGCTCCTCGACACTTCTTATATTTTTGGCACTGAGGCATGTGCTGTGGTGTCTTCCATTTTCACTTGTACGTGCAGTGTCTATGGGTTCATGCTGTATTCAATTATATAATATCTTCCACAACCCTTTCAGGTGTATGATCTGACATATGACATTATCATTTTGAGACCTGAACATTCCAATGATGATGTCACAATGGCTCCTATTCTAAAATAGAATTCTGAGAAAACATTCCATAAAACTTATACCTGAAAGGGTTAACTCATTTTGGGGGTTTTGGTGGGAAAGAAGCATAATCAAGTGAGGTACTAGTGTCATTTTATGCATCTTTATCGGCAGGATTTGTTTTGATGTCAAAGTCTTAATAGATTGTTTAATGACTACCTCTGTTTTCAGCCCTCAATCTGAGGCATGAGGTTTAGTTGTGATGAGACATTCACTTACCCTCCATTGTGTGTTTGTCTATAATGTATCTTCAGTCTTCCAGCATCTTTCTTTGACTATTCTCCTGACATGATATATGCATAAGGATAAGGATTGACTGCCCCCCATCTTTGTGTGGCTTCATCAGAACCTCCTGTCACCATGTAACAGTCAGCGAGGGCTAGGAATGCAGAGAGTGTGGGAAAGGCTTTGAGAAGAACCAAAACAGTTACTGGGAAGGCCTCTACAAAGAGGATTACTACCAGAGGGGAGCAGGTTGAATCAGATGGAGGAGAATAGAGTTGGAGAGGAGAAGAGAAAATAGGAGAGAAATGGCAGAGGAAAAGAAAAACAACCAGTGTTGAGGATATTACTCTAGCATGGTTTTGGAAGCTACCAATTACTTCACAGTGGAAGAAGTTGCAAAGCTACCCTCAGAAGAAATATAGTTTGGTTAAAAAAGTTACTTGGAGAAAGTAGTTCAAGCGACTTCATAATTTTTTTTTACATCTGCAATGTAATACAAAATTATAAGATAACACAAAATGAAGTGACATAGTTGTAACAAAAAAACAAAAAACAAACATGCCACTCAATTGAAAATGAATACTGAGCGCATAGAGTAAGGGAGAGCAGGGTTGGTTGGGACACATTTGTATTGACCCAAAATAACCTTCCATTACTCACAGACTACTTGAACAGGAATGAAAATAATTTGATCCCTGAACAGATACAGGTGTTTGCTAACCTGTATATTATATTGAAAGGCACAATTGTGTTATATAAGGAGTGCATTTTCCCAAAATTCTACCTTTTTTGCAGATGTTAATGCAAAACTTGTTTATCTTGAACTGGCTAATTTTTAGACCATTTGACAAAAATAAACTTGTGCAAATGCTTTGTGAATTGACCAAAATGACTCCCAATTCGTGACAAATCAGAGAGGCTCCTTACAGTAAAATGAGTGGAACATCCCTTTAAGGTTAGACTGACATAGGTATATCCGAAACCAGAACATGATGACAATTACAGTAAAGCGTTATCAGTTAACTTGTTTCACTATACATTTATTTTCTCATTTCGTATTTCTATCTCTCAGGATGCCTGTAGAAACCCGGTCAATCAGAGACAGATCTGCAGTGGGTAGGTTTCCGGATGTCACCCTAGGATGGGGGGAGAACACTGAGGAAGGCAAGGAGGAGGAACCAAAGGAAGACGATGCCAAAGAGGGCGCGTGTCTCCGGTGGCTACGTAAATTCTGCCCATGCTGCTGTCCCAAGCCGGACGACGATGACGTCACAGACACGGTGATCACAACGACTGATGAACCGGACAAGGAGGGAGGAATGAACGGCGAGAAGCCTGTGACCGATGACACAGAGCTTGACGGTAAATGGCACTTTTCAAAATTCCCATTCGTCACGCAGAACAGTAGATACCTTGAAAGACCTCCTTTGCTCATGTCCATACATCTGCTTATACAGAACTTCAGCTGCAGGTGCGATCGGTAGACCTGATGAAAAAGAAAACGGGGCAGAACCGCAAGGAGCATCACACAGATCGTTACCATGGCAACGATCTCATCATCCGCCGGGGGCAGACCTTCCAGATGTGGCTTACCCTCTCAAGACCCTTTGACCCCAACAGTGACAAACTTCATCTTGAGCTGAAGACAGGTCAGTTAGTACTGTCATATGTACTTGGCACGGAACAGCCCCACCCCCAGCCCCTCTGTGGGCTCTGTGTAGCTAAATAAAGGCAATGGAATCATCATTATTAAACACTTATTATTAAACACTCAAAGGATACTACGCATAATCCATCTTCATGACGAGTGATGATTGCAATATGATTATTACAATATTTGATAATAAGACGTTAAATCATTTTTACATTTATTTTGTTAATCTGTCCATAAAGTGGTCCAAGTAGACATGTTCATGTTTGCATGCTGTGCCAAAAAGCATTTCCTTAGAAACTTGATCTTTTACTTCATCGCCACCTTCTCTCACCATGTCAAGTTGTATCAAAAGCCATAGTAATATCATGTGCTGGCCTTACAGAACCTAGAAAACTTCTGTGTCACTGTGTCTTAGGTTACACTAATGTATCTAATGGCGTCAGATGAAAGAGATGGGTGATGAGTGCAATGGTAGAGTTGAATCAGTATGATGAATTGGACAAGCTGGTGGACTTCCCCACTGTCCCACAGCCAAACCCTGTGTAGTAGCGCACATGATAACAATTCACTATCTATGTCAAAGCAATCATGGGGTAGAGAGGAGGGTGGGAGAAGGGGAAGGTGTGAGGACACAAGATGAGGAGACGAGTTGCATCTGTCAGTGGCTTTTTGTGTTCATTTAAATTTTGAGTGTGTGTGTGTGTGTGTGTGTGTGTGTGTGTGTGTGTGTGTGTGTGTGTGTGTGTGCGCGCACGTGTGTGTGTGTGTGTTGTGTGGTTTGTGTTTT
>OMKL01137448.1:0-10546 GCA_900302295.1 Parasudis fraserbrunneri
CCTCCTATCACTGGCGTTGCTTTCCTTGGTTGAGTTAGGAGGGGGCGGAGCTTGAGATTGGTCAATTGTAGAGTATTTGTGCTGTGCACATTGGTTGGGCTCAGAGTCATAAATGAGCCTTGAACATGCTGTGGCTATGCCTCTGTGTGGGAGAGGAGGATGGAGACCTGGAGAGGTGAGAGAGAGGGGGTGAATCATCGATTTTTATTTTTATTTTGGGTTTCGATGCACTGTGTTGAAGGTGTATTGAGCTTGTTTTACCCTTACAGGGGAATGATATCTTGTATACGGTTACTCTTCTCATTTTATCTTTATGTATTTTTCTTTCTTTATTTTCTTTTGTTTTTATTTATTTCTTTATTATTGTTATTTTTTTATTTTATTTTTTCTAAGCTGTCTTGTCTTGAATTTGAAAACACAAGAAAAAAAAAAAGAAATCTAAAAAAGAAATGACCTTTAATCTGGTGTCGGCTGGACAGGACCACACTGCATTGTTGGTTTTTGGTCGTTTCATAGGCCATGTTGGCACGATAGGAAAGAAGAATGAAACGACAGCAGCCTGATCCTTGAACCCCTCTGTAATGTGTATGTGACCGTACCTGCTGAGGCCCAGCGGATACGGACGCTCAGCTTATCTGCTTGTTCCTGTCTCAGGCGACCAAGGGCTCATCCACAATCTGATCCTGGATTCTGGCATCATCGGGCAGCTCGCATCCAGAGTGTGGAAGAACAAAGATCTGAACGCGTGAGTCAACTTGATGATATACATGTAAAACGTACAATACATACTAGTACCTCTGACATACAATAAACCTACGTACACATACATTATACTCCCGTTGAATGAGTTTGAACGTCGGCCTTGACCTTTTTGATGAAGAAACATTTTATTTCTACTAGCAGCAGCATAAAAGGCGGTCATTTTGTTTTAAAACATACCTCTCAGAAGTTCAGAAGAAGCGTGGAATTATCTATCCACTGTGACAGTATCAAGAGTTATTAAACATGGATACTGGTGGAGCACCGACTGAAGTGTTCTGTGTCTCAGGTATGGCTTCCTGGCTGTGTTCGCCTCTACTGACGGCGGAGTGACGCGGGTGTTTCCTAACATGTGAGTGAGACTTGACCCAGGAGCTCGTATCAACCTACTTTATTGGGGGGGGGGTGGTTGTTCTTGGTTGGGTTCAGGATCCTCATGTTCGTTTTGTAGTTATTTCAGTTGTGTTTGACAGGGCCTCCGAGTCTTGGGACGAGGACCCGGAGCCTTTCAACTCCAATTACTACCGCCGTAGCCTAGACAACAGAGGCTACATGTTCAGAGCTCCACCCAGGACCTGTGAGTAACGCACTGTGTTGCCTTAGGAAGCCAGGTTGTTTTTTTATTACAGTAATTAGGGGACATGTTCATACTGTAGATACTATATGAGACTTATAAATGCTGATTAGGTGATATCCTTATTCTCCTTGGCTATGCTTCTTATGTGCAAAATCACAAAAAATATTTAACCATTTCAGGTGTACATTTTCTTTTTTTTTGGAAGGTTCTCTCGGAATTCTAGAACTCCGTAGCTTTCAGTGGCCAGCAGCCATTGTGACATCATCAGAATGTTCAGTTCTCAAAAGTCTATCCATAGAATTAGAATGTGAATTATTAATACTATTAATACAATTCTATTTCTATAAGGCTATCCCACATGTGACAATTGAAAGGGTTAATTAACATCATTGTGCAAATTAATTAATTCAGCCCAGAGATCAAGTGAAGTATGTGAGCTAATTATTGGCTTACAAGGAGACTACAGTATATTAACATCACATGCTTTGTTGCTAACTTTGTGTCTCTGTGAACAGCCATGGACGACCCTGTTGGCTCAGAGAATGGCACCATTGGAATTCTGGTGACTTCAGCTGTAGAAGTCAATTTAGGAGGCAGGCTTTTGAAACCTGCAGGTATGGGGATGTTTTTATTATGAGTAGAACCAGTTCATGCAGTATTTCTTCAAGCATCCCCAAGTCAAAAATGAATATATTTTTCCATGCTGAAAGTATATTTTTAGTATACTAAGTGTGTTAAAAGTGTATTTCTTCCCATATGTACTTTTCTGAGAGTATTGCAATGTATTTTCGGCACTTCTTATGTGCTTTCATTTACAAATTCAAAGCACATGTTTAGTATGATAGTAAATAAGGTGCTGTAAGTGTAATCTAAGTACACTTAAAAAAACAAAAAACTGAGATGTTTACTAAACAAGTTGTACTTGAATAAACTTAAAAGTGTACTCTTTTGTTAAGCAGAAGTAGCCAAAAATACATCAAAAGTGTCATTTCAATATACTTAAGCACATTAAGTACAACCTTTAAGTAAAACCTATGTGGTTTCAATTTAACACAACTTTAGTATACTTTCAGAAAATTCACTTAAGTATACTTTTATTTTTTACTTGGGTCATTAGGTATCGAAATTCAGTTTTAGCTGTCGTTATTCAGTCCTCTTCTCTCTTCCCTCTTCCTAATCATCTTCCTCTTGTCTTGCATCGTTTTATTCTCTTATCATGGCGTCCTGTGAATCTCACTGCACTGCCCAGTGGTGGGAGTGAAGCTGGATTTGGAGGCCTGGGTGGACAAGTTCAAGATCCTGGCCAGCAATGTGTCAGACAGCCGGCAGGGGTCACATAAGGTACAGCAAACGCTACTGTTCCCCTGCTAGTGGTCCTGGGTCCATATTCACAAAACATCTCAAAGTGGGAGTGCTGACCTAGAGTCAGTTTCAGTCTGCAGGTTTGAATGAACTCATAAAGACAAGTGTACCTGGTCACCGACCCCAGATCACTCTTGAGAAGCTTTGAGAATATGGGCCCAGGAATTTTGCTCCACTCAGTCTGAATTCAATGTAATAATAATAACGGCGATATTATCTTCAAACAGTGTGGACCATCCAGAAGCTGTGAGATGGACTGTGAAGTGAACACGGACGTAAGGCCTTTCTGTCTTCTTTTCTGGGTTTCTTTTGCTCACACATAATAACCGCTACACTACTAACGAGACATAAGTCCTCAGGTTTTTACACGTCTGACTCAAGACCCAGCAAAAACACAAGAGACAAAGACTTTCTAACGCCTTAGTGAGGGCCTTGGAATATTGTCGTGTTAAGAGTTGATTCCGAGTAGTTAAATTTAACCACATGGCTGCTGGGAAGCAGACGTCAGACCTGCTAGCCGGAGGGAGAGAGGGTGTGAATACAATTAGTGGCTGCGCAGCTGTCATCAGCGTCGCTAACTGTGGCCTGCTGTCTCTCTCCTAGGATCTCCTCTGCTATCTGATCGATGACGGTGGCTTCCTGGTGATGTCCAATCAAAGAGACCACTGGAAAAAGGTAGATGGGTGTCAGCGGAGCAGTGTACTGTATTGATTTCCGTGCTCAATGTCAAAGTCAAAGTCAAAATCATCCGCGAACGGCCGAAGTGAAACGGATCAGTAAAAAGTACAATGACACGTTTTTTTGTTTTTTTTTGGAGTGGCGAAGTGCTATTAGTGCACTCTTGTCTGGAGAAGGAGGTTAGTCTGGGTCTGAGTTCAGAAATAAGAGGGTTGGATCAAGAGTGCAGGCACAGCATAATGGCACGGTATCACCGCATCACCACAGAGTGGTGTAATCCACCATTAAAAAAAAATAAAAAATAATAATATATATATATATAATTATTATTATTTTTTTTAATTATTATTATTTTTATTTTATTATTATTATTATTATTATTTTATTTTTTTTATCAATTGAAACTTTATGTAACATCTTTCTTAAGTTTCACGTTTGCTTATAAAAGTAGTAGTTGGTACTGACTGACTGAGTGGCCACATGGATGCATAATCACTTTTGCGAATAAAACTTGTGGAATGGAAAGAAGATGGAGTGAGATTGGAGTGAGAAAGAGGAGATTCTAATACCAACGCCACACTGTGGCACTCTTTCTACATTTTCTACCGGCCTGTAACTTTCCTTATTTTCTTGAAAATCCCAAGGTGGGCCTTTTCTTTGGCGATGTGGACCCCTACCTGATGCATGCGCTCTACAACAACTCCATCTATTCCCGCCGTCAGACCTTCCAGTACCAGTCTGCATGTGAGCCGATCAGCAGTAGCCACACCGGCGCAGCTTCAAGGGGCATCTTTGTGGTGAGAAGACAGGGGTGATGAAGAATACAAATTGATAAGCAACATCTTTGATTGAAAAGTTGGTAGTTTGATGTACATTTTATCGCGGGAAAGCACACGTCGAGCTGTATGTTCAGATGCAACAGGCGAGTGTCTCCCCGATCACCAGTGAGCGACAGTTTAAATAGGAAAAGAGTCAATGGAATTCTACATGATGTCATTAGGATAACAGATGGTAATGACATAATTTGAACAACTGAAAGCCCTAAAGCCATAAAACCATGAATGTTTGGAACCAGAATGTCTTTTCTTGTCCCACAGGGTTATGTAAACTAAGGATATAACCATAATCACATAAATAGTTAAAGCTGCGGTAATTATTTTCTGACCACTAGAGGGCAGCAATGAGCCATTGTAAACAAAACATTGCCTCTCCTCACAAAACAAAAGCCTTGTCTTGTTTCATTGTAAATGCATCACGTATAAACATAACACTGTCTTACTGGCACAATAGTGTTGTAACTAAGAGATCTGGGAAAAAAAATTTTAATGGCTAGTAGAGGACATTAAATACTTCACCTACAAACAAAATACTGTTCTGACAGCACAATATTGATGTAATTAAGAGATATGCTGAAAAAAATGCTTTTTAAGTACATAGGTTTATAAAATAGGCTGAGCTTAAGCAACAAAGAAAATAAATGATGGAATAACAACAGACTGGCCGCTGATAGCACAGGGTTGATCAAGTAGGACACCATGGCTCAACGAGACCCTCTGACAGCAGGTGGTCTTAAGAAGTTTTGAAAATGTGAAAAATACTGTTAGAAAATAATGATTGCAGCTTTAAACCCAAAAGCTGACCAAATGGCTTGTGGGAAGTTGAGGTCTTTTAGTAGGTCAGGCCAAATGTTTGTCTAATAAGCAATGATGATTACATCTAAAATTACAAATCAACCGTATGAGAACGACATGTGACATTACAGGACAGGAGTACAATTCCTCTACAAGGGCAACTCTTTACTCTTAAGTCATATTATTTATACCATCTACAGTCTCAGTATGTGTCTTTGAATATTAGAAATGACTCCCTCCTTTTCCCCTCCTCGCTATGTGTGTGTTTATAGCCCTCCATCGCAGACATCTTAAACCTGGCCTGGTGGACCTCAGCGGTGGCATGGTGAGAATCCTAACTCGCACAGAACAAACGGGGAGACTAATCCGAAACTGTCGGAAGACGCGGGTTTCACCCTGGGAGCAGGGTCTCGATGCGTCTCGAGGTAGAAGGAATACCGGCGCTCGCGCGAGATTAACTCGGGACGCCCGTTTAACACTTAGCGACAGAAAACCGACACGGTTCAGCGGGCGATAAGAATGAGAGTTAATCTCGCGCAAGTAGCGTTGGTATTCCCCTGTATTTTTAGCTCTTGCTCATCACATGATCTCGAGTAAAAGTCAAGTCCCCTTTTCGCCCTCCCAGCCTTTTTAATCATGTCCAGACTTTCGGATAAACCCTGAGGCACGGTGCAGGGCATCTGCCCACCACAAGATGAACTTCTTTTTTTTTTTTTCTCTCTCTCTCTCTCTCTCTCTCCACGCTTGACATCATCGTAGACCATGCCACGCTATCACTGTGTTCTGGGCACGTGTCCAAGAAAATGCCTCACTCTCTCACAATGTGTAACTCGATCATTTTCTCAGGTCCGTGATCCAGCAGTTGCTGTATGGATTGGCCTACAACAGTTGGCTCCATCAAGGTCTGTTTATATCGCATGTGAAACCGCTGTTGTCCATGTGTGCGTGCGCAGTATGAATGTTGACTGCACTATGGATTTGATGAAACATTCATAAAAACGTTTACACGTAGAGATACATTACTGTTTGTGGAGACGTGATGGAGATTATGACACAGTTTTGTAGACGCTAAAGTTGACACACCCTGTTAAAACACGGCGCATTGGCGAGAATGTTTTTACAGATTCCACCAGGAAGGTGTTCTGTTATATATGATGTATCTGTACGTGTGTGTGTTGTAGGCGACACCCTGGTGGAAGGGTTTGAGACCAGGGAAAGCAGCTGTGTGATCATTCAAAGCCAGTTCTACTTCACCAACACGACCAACTCCTACAACGTGCTGCAGGACTGTGGGAACTGCTCCAGGTACGCGCTCATTTTCACGGTCTTCGGTCAAAGCGTGAGACGTTTGGCCTCCCCATGCGGGAAAACAGGGTTTGAATCCAGGTGCCGCGTCGCCACCTCTTCCAACTCTCACAGTTGGAAAACATGTGGGTGGTCAATTCTACACCAGGGTTACAATTTTCATTTGACCATTTCATATCCGGCCCTATACGAGCCAATGTTTTGCTTACTGACTGACTGTGACCGACTGGGTGACTGGCTGGCTTTACTTCCCATTGTTGAAACGCACGTGCGTGACAGTTGTAGGCCTTCTGAACTGCATCAGTGCATCAGAAACGGGAGTGATCTCAGCGGCGGAAGCTGCATGCACTCGTGAAAACAGCGTCATCTGCGTAACAGCGGACCACATGAACAAAACGCCAACTTTGATTGAAGTTGCCGTTTTGAATAAAGCATGACACGTTCACCTATCACATAGGTATAGTGCATTTCTGACATTAGCTAACGCTACACTCACTCAGCATTGTCTGACACTGGGGTAACTGACTATCAGCTGATCGCATTGGATATCAATTCCTCGCCTATTTTATCGCTTTGTTTTCGTTTGCGTCTTTGCCTAGTCAACTTGTGTGTTTGACGCTATTTGCGTCATGAGAGGATGTGGGGGGGGAAAGTGTGTCACGGAACCCTTAAAACCACAGTGCCTGGAGCAGAGACTGCGGTGCTGCTGACGTTAAACAAGTATGCCGCTATGTGCAGGTGCAGACATACCGATACTGTAGCATCTTCTGATGTCAATGGAGCCTGGCTTGTAGGCTACACATACAGCCATAAAGATGGGACTTAACGTGAGTACGTTTTGGTTACACCCTCCTGAATACGAGGCTACGGTCGCCAATAAATCCATAGGGAAATCTGTAGCCGGTCCAGAGATTGCATGCACCGTGCAACGTACCTACAATCTGTTTTGGTCTCCAGATGTGTGAGGTTATGCATTTAGCCGCTTGGGTTCTTGCCAATCAATTTGCTCTCTCTTATTCTCTGCCACGTATTAAGTAAGGCTGTGTAGGCTACAACTCCCTGTCAATAGGATATATGTCTAGCATGTGGATCACTCTGGATGGCAACCGTCGGATAGTACTGATGTTTTCTTTACTGTATGATCACCCTGGGTGATTACTCGTTTGATGTCGTTGATACTATCTCTACTGACGCTGCTGTTATGCCCTGTTGTTTTTGCTTACCTATTATACCTTTCTATGATTTTCCCTGTATTGTTTATCATCACTATTACTTTGTTATTATACTCTAGATTATCATTACTATTACTACTACCTAATTTGTTGCCCACTTCAACGCCTATTGCACGTCTGGCATTCTGGTTGGGGGGATCTCCCATTGAATTGCCCATCTGAGGTTTCTTCCCTTTTGTTTGGATTTCCAATGCAGTAAAAGGGAAAACCATTGTTTACTCTGTTCCCTTTTCTCTTGCACAAACAGGCAAATATATCAAAAAGGATTTGTGATTGCAGTAAGATCACACAACCATGTAATTATTTTACCATAAGAACATTAGCAAGCAGGTTGTAATTGTTTGATTACAAGCAACACAGAAAACTACACATCTCCGCTAATGACCGTTGTCTTAACGTATATTGTAAAATATTTGCTCATCGACTTTCACTGTGAATTTATTCTCCTTTTCCTCTGGAACGAGAAGACTCTAAACCCTCTGTAAGGAGGAAAACAATCAAGACTAACGAGGCTGCAATTAAGACAATTAAGGCTAACGATTGGGACTAACGATTTCTAACGGGTTCAGAATAGAAACAGAAATACTGCAGCAGCTGCAAGACTGGAGAGTATAGCCGAACGCATGCATACTTCTGAGGAAACAGCGACTCCTAATAGACTGACATTCCATCGATTTTAGGTAAGGCTGATGATCTCATCTTGTTAGACGCATTGTACCGTTGAAGTAAAATGACAATATATTACTAGGGAAACAGCTATTGCCATTAAGGTATAGTTTCTGAAACTGTTAAATTCAGGAACCTAAATGAGATTTTTTTTTACTTTCTCGTTGTGGGACTCAGGCTTACTGAAACATATCACAAACATCCCCGGGCTCATTAAAACATGTCACAAACATATTGCTACTGTTGTCCTGTGGTGACCCACCAGAAGAAGACCCGCGACCCATTTTGGGTCCCAACCCATAGCTTAAGAGACGTGAGGTTATACACATAAATGTATATCGTTGGCAGTGTGGATGGGCAACACTCACATTTTTGAAAATACAGCTATGGCAAAAATAAAAAATTCAAAAGCTACCGCCGCCTCTATATGGTGTAGCGGCTTAGCTCCCTTGCGCTGAAAAACTGAAATACATCAAGAAAAAAAATAAAGAAAAAAGTAATACAATTCATAAATCATTACCTCAAATTGAGTGTTTGGTTTCAAGCTCCTTCTAAAAGCATAAAGTGATGAAGTAAGTTTTTGTCTCTGTCTCTTTGAAGATACTGTACCTTTGATCTCCCTGACAAGTCTTTTCTGAGAGGAAAAACAGGGGAGAGGGCGGGGATCACACACACACACACATACAAGCAGAAAACATGCATACACACACAAACACGCAGACTAACGATTGTGTGTGTAAAAACACGTACATATACCTGCACATCCATGTCACACACAAACACACATAAACATTCACCAACTGTATATACCCACACACACACACACACACACACACACATCTAGACAATGAAAGGGTCCCGGGATACCTTTTGCTTCGGTGGGGCTGTTCGTTTTATCTTTTCGAGATACACACCTGCTCACACACAAACACACACCTCAATAATGAACAAGAGTTCAAATATTCGCTTTGTGTCTACGCTGTTGGCCCGTTTGGGTATTTCTAAGGGGCACACCTGCTTGTGCGCGCACACACACACACACACACACACACACGCGCACACACACACACACACACACAATTAAATGAAGGCTCCGATCTCAGCTTTGTTTCATCGAGGCCTTTTGGGTAAATCATTCCCCTCATCACTCTTTGAGTCTTTGAAACTGCGAAACTACTTCAAGGCTTTCAACATGCCGTAATCAGCATCCTTTCTTCTCCTCAGCGCGTCTCTTTCTGTATATGTGTGTGCATGTGTGTGCGTATGCGCCATGTCAGTGTATGTGTGGTTTTCTTCATCTTTGCATGTGTATGTGTCTCCTCTCTGTGGTTGTGCGTGTAGGAGTTGTGGGCCTTTTGCGTGTGATTCTCTTCATTTGTGTGTGTGTGTGTGTGTGTCTGTGTTTGATCCCCGGACTGGCAGGAAAAACGGAATAAATAATGCTTTCCCCTCCCTCAACGCTCATCGTTGAAGTGCTCCTGAGCAAGGCACTTAGCTACTCTTGTGGCGCTGCTCAGTGGCCAACAGTGTCAGACTGTGGTTGTACTGGGCAGCTGTTAGCGTTAGCGTTAGCTGTCTCGCTGGTTGGCCTGTTAGCATTCGCAAGCAATTGTAACCAGCAAGGTTTTTGCAGCTTGGCCCAAATGCGCACTGAAGCTCGGAGAATTACTGTGTAGTATTTAGGCCTGATCGCCCCACTTCTTCTTTGCCTCCACTATGCGTCTTTCATTGATAGTAGCCTATATGTAGCGCGGAAGCTCCAATAATGCTATGTTACAAGCACACAAATGCCTTTATGTTGAGAGAAGGGGCGTCACAGCCCAGCCACTGTCACTGTTCTTCTATTGGGGGCACTGGCTGTCACTCAATTTTCACAGGGAGTGTGCTCTGTTGGTTAGTGTGTTATTTTATCGCCATCCTGTGGTGGTTAGAGGATGAGGCAGGCTACAGACTTGCCACTTGGTTGACACGACCGAGCTAGTGAGCGACCGACTTTGCAATTCCTAGAACCCCTTGCTAGTTCTCGCTAACAGGGCTAAGAATGGCATCCGTACTGAGCGAATCTACCCTGGTTAAAAAAAAAGAAAAGAAAAAAGGTACAAAAATAAAGTGGATAGTTTGTAAAACACAGGGACATCAGCAGGAAACGTTTTGGACATACCGGTACAAGGTTTTCATCCGACTGCGGAAATACAGTCAGACATTGAAATAATATACAACTGGGCACTCATGCATAATGGATGCTGTTATTCAGCCACTTCCGCCGGCCATTATCTCAATGTCCAGTGCCTTTTATGCCACCATTAGAACCATTAGCATTATCACCCGTGCGCCAG
>OMKL01137451.1:0-12107 GCA_900302295.1 Parasudis fraserbrunneri
GGGGGGGGGAGCTTGAGTATTCAAATGACTTCCTCACATGCCCTCCCCTGGATTCGGTCTCCTATCAGCTTTCATTCAATCACATCCCGAGCCAATCACACTCGTCTTACGCCTCACCTATTATCCAATCGTGCTCCTCCTCCCAACAGCATCTGACAGCTGTCATTTCACATGAGCTGTCACTCGCTCCACCATGGACAACGACCTTGATCTCCACGCTTCCGACCAAGAGTTCCAGGGCCCTTCCGCTTCTCCACTTTCTACTACCGATAACGCCGTCTCGCCAACTTCCAACAGGCAATCCACCATTGCCGGACGAGGCAGACGTCTGTCTCGCACTCCTCCCCGGCAAGCAGGCGGCGAGCAGGCACCGAGAACCCCCCCCCGGCTCTGGGTTAGGGTTAGCAGCAGCACGGCGACAGGATCTCGCTCACCCCGCCAAAAGGGAGGTCCCCCTCTTCTTGCCGTGCGGAACGAACCCACCAAGGAGGTAAGTCGACTGCTTGCCCGATATATCCAGCAGGACCATGGCTAGACTGAAGCAGGTTTTGTTAGAACGAGGTGTCCTCTTCTCGAGTGCCTTTTCAATTCATACCTATCCTCTAGACAAAAGAGACCGGCACATTTCCTGGGGCCTGCTCAGTCTGGTCGCGGTACCTCGGCGGGTGCCGACCTAAACATACAAGCAGGAAGGCCTACGACTTTTCCTGTCGTGGTTAACCCTCCCGTTTCCTCTGCTCCTCTGCCTCCTCCTCCTCCTCCTTCCCACTGTTTCTCCCTCACCCCCCCCTCCACCCCAGTGGCGCACGCCTTCTCTGCTTCTCTCTCTCCTCCAGGCCAAGAAGCAGGCCAGTGCCTCTCTCGCCGAGTGACAGACAACCTGGGGTTATAAAGCCGCACTCTCGAGCTAGCGCATAGCTCACGAGCCGCGGCTAAAAAAAAAATTAAAAATAAATAAATCTTTGCTAGGCCAGACTTACCGCGTTGATACCGGACAGCTGCTGCGAGAGCTGCAGCATGATGGCGATGAAGATGGGCTGGCGGTAGAGCGGTGAGCGGAACAGCTCCGGGATCGTCACCTTCTTCTCCCGCATCATCTGGCGACTTTCCTCCTTCATCTCCTGCATGTCAGCGCCCACCTCCTCGGTGCCCCGCAGCTTCTTCAGGACTGGGGGGGGGCACACAAAGTAATGACAACAACAACAACAACAACAACAACGGTTTTATGTTATGTTCCAGCGTGTGTCTGCTGCATTTTCCGTCCACCTTGTTCTTCAGTTCCTGGTTCCAAATAACTGGTTCAAACTAGAAGATAGCACGCAGTACAGCGCATAGATCTCCACCAGGTAAGCCGATACTGCTATATTTTCGATAGAGGGCATTCGTGGGATGTTTAGAATGGCCATGTTTAGAGCGAGAGAGAGAGAGAGAGAGGGATGCTCACAAGTCATTGTATGCAAGTCCCAAGTCAAGTCTCAAGTCTTTGGGGCACACGTCCAAGTCAAGTCTCTTTTTGTAGTATTACTCCGCTGTGTATCAGGTTAAAAATAACTGCTGTGCAACATGGTTATCTCTAGGGAATGCAGTCAGTGCACTTTGTCCATTTCAGAAATCTGTTGAATGAAATGATTTTTAGATGCGTGGGAACGCATCTCTAAGAACTCATTGACTCTCATTGAATCCCGAGGCATCCACCCACTTGGAGGACAAGTGGGTGGAGCCTATTGAGGCCAAGGGGTAGGGCCTATTGCGACAGGAAACAGGCAACATTTGGTGGAATCATGCATATGTCCTTGGATTGTAAATTGCCGGTAAATAAATGGCAATCAATGCTGATAAGAGGGGGGTTACATCAATTAACTGATTTTAGCAATACATCATAGACAGGTGTATGCAGTATTTAGCCTATTTGTTCTTCATAGACTAAATAGGCCTTCAATATGCTGTTAATGGAATGTTAAAGTATTCCTGTGGGCTTGAGAAAGCGGGATTTAGGCTGCTTTCCAAGATGACCACCAGTGGCACACTGAAGAAGAACAGAAGAACTAGAAGAACAACCAAACTTTAAATAAAAAAATATTTGACTAATTTCCCAGATTTTTCCATTTGCCCAGCTCATTAATATCTGTAACAGACGCGTGTCTGTGTACAGTAGGGGGGAGACCGCTTGACTGGCTCCGAGTAATACGTGTACACCA
Source organism: Parasudis fraserbrunneri (assembly GCA_900302295.1). Taxonomy (NCBI): domain Eukaryota; kingdom Metazoa; phylum Chordata; class Actinopteri; order Aulopiformes; family Chlorophthalmidae; genus Parasudis; species Parasudis fraserbrunneri. The sequence continues at coordinate 2,199 of OMKL01137451.1, forward strand.
GCCACCACCAAAACACACGTTTGGACGACAGCTCATTGCAGCAAATGCAGGCAAAATGCACAGAATGTTACCTTGAAAATGAAACAAAAGAAAACATTTGACCTATTTTGGCTGTGCCATTGTCTTACATTGTTCACGAGTCCCTAACCTTGAGTCTTGAGTCGAGTCTGAAATCCCTTGTGTAGGCTATGAGTCTCAAGTCAAGTCATCATCAACGTCGTTCCATAGACTGTGCCTTTCAGTAGCGTGCCGTCTCTCTCTCCCTCTCCCGCTCTCACACACATTCCTTCTCTTGCTCACTCTATCTTTCTCTCTCTTGGCGCTGGGATTGCTCGCGATTATGACAAGGCTATGCTAATTCATAGTATTTGATCCTTTTCGCAATTAACAGGTGATTGCAATCAAATAGCAGGTGATTATCATTAAATTACTACCGCGGCCAATGAGCTGTGATCCTGTGCCATATGGCACAAAACGTCATGAGAATACTATGAATAGCGATTTATTCAGTTTCCCCTGTCCACTAATTCTGTCCTAATATAGCCAAATAATGCATCAGCTAGTATTTTTGTAAACTGGAATTTAAACTCCTACCGAAAGCCATGAAAGATTAGCACTGCGTCTGATTACCCAGTCTATGATAGAGTTGTACATGGTCTCTCTACTCTCTCCCTCCCTCCCGCTCTCGCTCATACACATCCATTCTCTACCTCTCTCTATCTTTCTCTCTCTCTCAGGGGCATCCGATGACAATGTTTTGGGATTGCTTGCGATTATGAAAAGGCACGGGGCTATGGGGGGAGGGAAGGGGTATAATAAAGGATTCCGGTTATAGAAAAGTTGAAATTACACGACAAACAAATTCCCATCGATACATTCATCTATTCCTACGGTCTCACCGTTTTGGGCCTCGTCTTCCTCGTTTTGGTTGATGAGGAGGTAGCGGGGGCTCTCGGGGCAGAAGGGCAGCAGGACACACTGGAGCACCGCTGGGATGAAGGTGAAGCCTAGCAGGAGAGGCCACAGGGAGGCGTTACCCATGACCTCCTCGACCCCAAACACCTGAAAAGCAAGACGGCACAGAACCCTGAGTTGATGGCCCAAATCCCAATGCCCGGACTTGCAGGCTTTTTATGGACACTGAAGCGCGTTCTCGTTAAAGGTAGAACCTGTAACGACGTCAAACGGTGACCTGTGTCTGATGTGTGGATTGGATTTCAGTGGGTATAGCAGAGGGGCTATACTATTCTCCAGAATGTAGCTGCATGTGTGAATAATGAAAATCACTTAGCAGTGCATGAAATGTTATCCCAGCAAATTTACCAGGAACTAAGTGTGCAAGGGGCCTAACAAGGGCACAGTGTAGATGCAAAGCTAACTCACTAAGCGCGATGCTCCTGAGCCGCCATCACGGACAGAGCAGCTAACCATGAGCGAGTGACTGAGTGAGTGAGTGAGCGAGCAAGTGAGTTACTGACGTTGCCGGCCATAGAGGTGTCATCTCTCTAAATCCACTAGACAACACATTTTTGAGTACACACAACATTTTCTCGGGACACCACTTTCAAATACTCCCAATGAACAACTTCATGAAGTGACAGCAATTGCTTCGGAAGTAGTCCCGTTCCAGCAGACTCTATAGGTAAGCGCTGTCACTTCATAAAGTAGTTCCAGGAAAAAGGAAAATGTCCATGTTCATGGCATGAATGGATGAATTATACTGACCAAAGCAACCCGTACAGCTCTGTGACTTGTTTTAACAGTGAAGTTCAACAATGGAGTTCGATGACTTCTGAATATGAGCTATAATCTGGTGTTGGCTGGTTTGACTTGCATTGTAGGTTTTGGTCTTTTCATAGGCAATGTTGACAATAAGAAAAAAATGAAAAATTACACCGGCCTTTATCCGTTAAACATCAGTCCCCTCGTGTCCCGGGCAAACTAAAAGTAGATCGTCGGTGGCATTACAGAGTGCTCACCTGCGCTATGAGTATGCCAATCACAATGCCGAGCTGATGCAAGGTGCCCAGTGCTCCGCGGAGAGAGGTGGGTGAGATTTCGCCAACATACATGGGCACAAAGCCGGTGGAGAGACCGGAGTAGAGGCCCACGATGAAACGGCCGATGATGAGCATCTCCCAGGAGGCAGCCATCTTGGAGAAGCCCATGAAGGCAGCAGCAATGAAAGCGAGCACATTGGCCATAAACATGGAGTTCTTCCTAAAAAAAAGAAAATTTATTGAAAGGGTTCATTGGAAAACAATTTACTTTTTGCAAAATATTGATTAACATAGCAGTCCACCAATCCAACTATCTATAGATACTACTGTCACTACTGAACATAAAGGAAAGGTGTTGATGGTGTTGTCAACCATAGCAACAGCAAAAGAGTGGTGGGGCCTGCAGAAATGTTGCAGCCAATTGAAACCTTCAGACAGAACCATGGGATCATTTAGATTTTTTTTGGACAGCCACTACAGTATGTCGCCTATTTGCAGTTGTTAATAATGACTGTGTACCTACTCCAAATCATAACTCTTAGTTTACTTAGATCCTGTCTCTCAAAGAGTAGTTACTGAGGCTCTTCAAACCATTGATCCCAAGGAATCTACTGGAAATTTGGATAATTTTTTTCTTCAATTTTCTGTTCCACTAATTGCTGAGCAAATAACCCACATTTTTTACTTCTCTATTTCTTCTGGTGTAGTTCCTAGAGTTTGGAAAACTGCTCATATTGTCCCTCTGCATAAGGGTGGAGAAAAGAGTGATCCAAATAACTACAGACCAAATTAAATACCTTTAGACCAATATCCTAATTATCTTGCTTAACAAAGACCCTAGAGTCACTTGGAAATAATCAACTCAAGGAATTTCTCACCACAAACTCCGTTCTGAGCCCGCAACAATCCGGGCTCAGGGCTATGCACAACATTATTTCTGCTGTAACCTTGGTTGTGAATGACATTGTCAATGCCTTGGATGAGAAAAATCATTGTGCTGCTATCTTTGTGGACCTCTCCAAGGCATTTGACACTGTTGATCATTCCTTGCTTTTACATATTTTAAGTGATATTGGTTTTAATTCAAATGCTTGTGCATGGTTCCTGAACTACCTGTCTGATCAGCAGCAGTAAGTGGATTTGTGAACTACCCGTTCAGAGTTTCTACTGATAACTAAGGGTGTTCCACAGGGTTACATTTTAGGTAGTTATTTTTACAATTTATATTAAAGAAAATGCAACAGAAGATTTTAAATGCCAAAACCTTTATTGGGTTGAATAAAGGATGCCTCTGGAATATATTAAATCCTCATAAAACAAAACAAAATGTTTTATTTGGGTATTCAATCAGGCGTAGAAATACTGTTCATATGTTTTTTGGCAAAGCCCCCCCGCATCCTAGTAATCTTCGGATAACTGGAACTGAGTCTGACCTGAATGGAGTCTTTCCTCTATTAGACTACATGACTGGTTTGAGGTCACACAGTATAGGAGATGTGTGTATTCCAATTTATGTACATCCATATTTTCATATTTAGATTTAGTGTAGATGAGAAAGTGCTTGTGTAACTCCCAGACTACTAGCTAACTCACAGACTAACGTTACTTCTGGACCTTTGCAATGGCCAAATCTGTCTGTCCCTCCTTCACTTCAACTCAGTCAAAGGCTGCAAGGAGTTGAGATAACTAACTGCTGACTACTGCGGACTGCTGACCACTCAGCAGAGAGGAACGCAGTGCATCGTTGTCTTCGAAAACACCTAACATTATCATTATGAACATAAACAACGAACATGGCTATTGCTAGTACTCACAGCTGTCAAGCTAGCATGTTGGCATAGGGACATTTTATTGAAAATTGAGTTTAATGCAGTAACAAATTTGCTGCAGTAATGTTAGATATCAGGCAAATCAACAAGCTTGGCGATACTACACAGTTGCTTTGGCAAACCTACAAGTTTGTTTTGAATGTTTATTTTGAATTTTCAGTGCATTTCATCCATAATGTTTGCAGACGAAACAGCTGCGGTACCTAGCTACCTGGCAATTTTTTTTTCTGTTACCATCAGTGACACATTAACAAACGTGAATTTTGTATTGGACTTAAAACATTGCTTTTCATGTTAGAGCTTCCACGATGAGAGCATTGTTGGCTCTGATGACGAGTGCACTCCAGAGCCATGCACATCATCTGGTCAAAGAGGACAGGCCAGGGGTCGAGGGCGAAGCAGAGGAGGTTATGTGAGATGGAGGGTAACCTTCAGGGTCCGAGTAAGAGGAGGCAGAGGACGGGCGGTTGGGGTGCGACAGGCCAAGGAGCAGATGTTCGATGATATATGTCGAGTTGAAGATCTGCAAGCTCAAAGGTTTGCAGATGAGCAGGTAATGTATCTATAGTAGCACATTACTTTTGATATTTTGATTTTTGACATCAACGTCACCAATAACTACAACTCGTTGTTTTAGTCTGTGGATATGATGGTTAGTGTATGTATGTTGCCCTGGCATGAACCGTGAACACACAAGACTTCTTCGAGGACAACAAAGCTCTGTTCAATAAAAGTACCCAATCATGATGATGATCTGTGGCTTTACAGGCCAGAATTCGAGGACTGAGTTTGGAACAATCGCATCAAGTGCTGGAGCTGTGCCTGACACATGACCCAAGCCTGATCTTCGATATTCTCCACTTGACATCAGCAGATGCTCCTCCTGTTACAGGTCAACCCACTTGGTGTGTACACAACTGTTACCCAGATCCAGGTGGAAAATATAAAGGTTTCATCCCTGGTAGGGTTCAAGCTGCAATGGGTACTGTGCAATAATTTACACTGTGCCATAATTTACATTGTGCAATACCAATATTTACATTTAGTGGATGGACATATGTACATAGTGGATTATATTTGTTTTTTTGTTTAGTTTTTTTATCCCCAGGAGGGTGTAGACAATAATAAAGTAGATTCTATTTATTTCTTGTTCTGCACAATCTGTTCACACTTGTTTGAATAAGATCAAATATGTTATGACACTTGTTTATTTTATATTTTGGAACACAAAATATATGACATATTACAGAAATACTGTAACTTATATAAGTTATATAAGATATATACAATATATAATTACCATAAACAATATATATATATATATATATATACAAGAAGGAAGAAAAGTCATGTCCAGAGGTTTCTTGACTGTTGATTATAGGTCAGTTTTGGCTGACAGGTGAGGCTGTGCATGTGGCATCATATGGGTGGTGTGGCAATCTTCTGCTGTTTTGGCAGTGACTGTCCTTTAGAAAGAATATCACAATTACATATCTGACAGTAATTACTGCATTTCAAAGACACCCACATTACTGTCAAAGAATGATAACACTACACTTTGACTGCAGTGACAAACATTCATAACAGTTTTCAATATCATACCTATTGTGGGAGCCAAGTATTATTTGGCCATATTTTAGATTGGCCAGGAAATAGGCGTAGGCCTCTGTTATTTAGCTGAATCCATTTACAGTCATTTTATAGTTGGCAATTGTAGTTATTTCAGAGTTAGCAACATTTCACTTTCAGAGTCATTTGCATAGTTTCACAATTATACACCAACAGTACCCTTCGACTCCCTCAGTTCTCGCAATCGTTGAAAAGCCATACGGAGGTTGACTCTGGTTTGCCCTCTTGCTTCCTTTATCCAAACTTTTATTTTTGTTCGTAGCCTTTTCTACTTCTGTTTTTATTTTCTTGCTTTGTTTAGCAGTGCAAGCTGTCGTAGGTATAGGAGGAACTGCAAATTCTGGCCGCATTTCCTCTACCATTTTTGTGCGACTAGCTCGCTAGCTTTGGCCTAGCCTTGTGGAAGACTCCGGTCACGTGAAATGAGTGCACGGGCGGAGTGCGCGCAGGTCGATAGGTAGACAGGCAGGTAGGATAGCCAGTCATTCCTTCGGGCCAAATGAAATGATTGGACGAGCTTATTACATGCCTGCAACAGCCACAGGCACCGGATTTGTCAGAGCATTTGATTTATTGATTAATATAACAAAAAATCCTTCTAATATACATTACCGACCCTAGCTTTAACATCGTTCTCAGTAGCAACTCTGTGTTTACACAGTGCCAGCTAACGTTATGCACGAAGTGTACATGTGATGGCAGCGGAGAACTTCACCTAAACTACCATCAGTACCCTTCTAACTCTCTTATTATTATTGCTCTTATCTTGTTCTCTCTGGTGTGATTAGCATGTGATTAGCATAGCTTTGGTAATATCATGCTTCAGCATAACGTTACTCTGTTCCAACTCTGTTCCACTTTGAGTTTTATGTTTTCAACCATATTTGCTAGCTAGATCTCCGATGTGACTTTGGTGATACTCAGCCATAGTAACATATTTAGTAACAGGGTTCAGTTAGCTAGGGTCGCTGTGGCTTTTTCTTTAATACTATTATTTCATTTTTAACTAACTGCCATGCACATTTTTATGTGGATGATACAATATGGTATTGTATTGCTGACTCTACTAAACTAGCTGTGGAACACTTAATTCAACATTCTCAAAGTTGCACTTAATGATCTTAACTTGTATTGAATGAAAAGCTTATGTTGTTTTCTAGAGCTAGAAGTATTGGTAGTAAATGTTTTCATATTTCCACAGTAAAAGGAGTTACATAATGTAAATACCTTGGTATTTAGAAAGATGACGAATTGACATTCAAATATCATTTAGAAAATCTTGTCAACAAATGACAACAAAAAGATATTATTTTCTATAGAAATAGAATTTTCTATAGCTTTCCAATGTTTTGTAGGAAAAGGATTGTTGAAGCCGTTTTTCTCTCAGTTTTGATTATGGTGATGTGATTTATAGGCATGCCTCTGCCTCTACTCTTAAGCCCTTGGATGCTGTTTATCATTCCCGCTTTTAGGTTTATTACTAGTGATGTTTATAGCACTCATCATTGCATCCTTTATGAAAATGTTGGGTGTCTTCTCAGTCTTAGAGTTGTGATAGGCATGTGTATTTGTTTATCTATAAGGCCCTTATTAGAAAGCTGCCATTTTATATCACATCTATGCTAGATTGGACCTCTGGACTATATCAAACTCGTTCTAATGATTGGCTTTCGCTGCAAGTCCCTCGAGTGTGTACTAAGCTCAGAAAGTCTGCTTTTATTTTTTATGCTGCGACCACATTGAACTTGCAACAATGCACTCTAAAAATTTATACTCTACTAACCCTTGGACAATTTAAATCCATGATCACAAACCATTCAGCTTCTGTTTATACCTGCTTTAATTGATTTGTATCTTGTATCTTTTATGTAAGTGTTCCTTGTTTTCCTGTTTACTTTTTTAATTGTGTGTATGAACAATTTAAGCAATTCTGTGGCATTCACCAATTTTCTCTTATTTTGGATTTGTTCATTGGTATGATCAAAATTCAAGAGTGCTGCGGACATGTGCAACAGTTACACTGCTCAAACACACTTTTATGAAGAGAGAAAGTCCATAAATCATTTGCCTTGCCTTTGGAAACAATTTTTTTTTAATATTGGTGAACTTAAAAGGAATGATCATTAAATACAGATAGAGATAACGCATAGCAATACTGCATTTAGATTATGCTAGTGAAACAATAAAAAAGGCAAGTGATTGATAACGTGATTGTGAACGTCATGGTGATTGTGGCTTAGATTCATAACAAAAAAGCAGGGAGAACCCATAAATGCGTTGGGAATAAGATAGCGTCTTTGAGAGGCTACTTTATCAGGTAGTCAATACCTTTAGGAATAAGGTACAAAAGGTTGATTTTATCATAGATTGCCATCTGACATATGGGTGGATCTCTAGGTCGGTTTTGATCACGACAGAGACCATACAGTGTCACGTCTATTATAGACTATTGCCAATTCTTTAATCCACTTCATAGATGGAGACTTCATCCTGTCCCCCTCCTGTTCCTGTGATGACAATCTGGCACTCGCATACGTCTCTTGGAGTCCATGTCGAACCATTTTTTCTTTTCTTTATTTCAACTGAAACACAGCGACAGCGTATGCATGTAGTACGTAGGCATGTAGATTTGCCGGTCCTTTGATGTCCGTGCTGATGCTTCGGAAAATTCAAATCTGTGTTTTCATCAGCTCAAACAGCAGCACTTGTAAAGTTCTTCTTTCATTTTGCTCCGTTTTCGGAATGACGAGGGTTATTAAGTGGAATTCCTCTTCTGCGTGCTTTGCACATGACACTTTCAACTGGCCTTACATGGTATTTTTGGGGCGTTAATTATGCTAATTGCAAATGCAATTTGGTGGGAATAAGAACACTTACGTTCACCCGACGTTGATTTCTCGTAGCACTTCTCTCAAGAGCATATTTAAGAGAAATATGAGATAGATTTAAGAGAATCCCTTACCAAAAGTAACATGGTATTTCAATTGCAGTTTCAGTTTTACCATGGTACCGGCCATTGTATAAATAATTTACCATGGTAAAAGTCATGTATCGTCACGGTGCAACTTTTGCACTTATATAATAGCATGGTATGATCCAATTTAAACCATGACACCTATGGTAATTCCATGGTATTTCCAGAATTTGATAATGATAATGATGATGGTAGTGACCAAAAAACCATACCATACTTTTTCATAAGGGATGTCTTGCATGAGGTCCATTGCTCATATGGAAACTTGAAACAGGCTTGTATGGTTCTTCATCTGAAAGATTTTTTTAACCTCATATTCAGTACTCAATATCTCAAAAACAGACTTAATTGCATCCTCAGAGGTCACTTTCTTGTAAGCAGATGTCTGAGGATAACTACTAACACAAACAAAATTCGATAGCGAGTTCTGCTTTTACAACACCGGCAATCATTTTCCGAGGGTACATTTTGAAGCTAAAATCCTTGCTTCTTTCTTTTCTAAGATTGAAATAAAGCAATTAACCCCAAGAGGAAGGGGTAAATGAGTGGATTTACGCTCGGTTGTATAGTCGGATTTAGACTTACAACCGGGCGTAAATCCACCCTTTTACCCCTTCCTCGAGGGGTTAATTGCTTTTCTACAACAGTTAGACTACTAGATATTACTAAAAAAGACACATAGTTGTGAAATCCAATCATTTATTTACAAGATTGTAGAAAGCGGGATAGATCGTGTGATTTACCCCGCAAAATGGAGGTCACGTGACGCTTACTAGCCAATCAGAATCATGGATCCAGACCCTGCTTATTTTAACGTTGTAGAATGAATGGTTACACCTGGTCCATACCTGCCAAAGCGGTTGACGAAGAGGCCGACGGAGAAGGAGCCGAACATGCCCCCCACGGAGAAGATGGCCACGGAGACGGACCACAGTGTGGTCAGTACGGTCTGAGGGATGTGCTCCGAGTACCTGCTGTTCCACGTCTTGTTGTAGAAACCCTCGATGATCTGGAGACACAGAACAACATGGCAGGGAGCTAGGAGGACGTTCTCAATGGAACGGCTGTTGTGTCGTCAAGAAACTCGAACGCCTTTTGTTCTAATCTTTTGTAATTTGCTGTGCACATTCACAACACCTAGAGGAAGAAGCCTATTGATTTTGGTGACCCCGTGACCTTTCCTGTAGTGCCACCTTCAGGCCGAACCTTCCATTTTCAAATGAGTTTATCTTCTGATCCGTTAGTCATACATTCATAAAACTAGCCAGAGATGCATCTACTCACACACAACAACTTTGCATGAAATATTGTCATATAATGACATAATGTATGTCATATTGGAACTGCAGCCATCTTGAATTATTGGAAAAACCCTTTCTCCCTACTCCCTCTAGCCCGTTCAGCTGATTCTCGCCAAACTTGCTGAATGGAATTTGGGGACAAACATCCTCAAATGTGTCATTTAGGTCATTGATAG
>OMKL01137452.1:0-27103 GCA_900302295.1 Parasudis fraserbrunneri
TGTTTGATGTGTTTCTCCTCCTCCTCTCTGTCCTGGGTATCAGTTATTATGCTGGTTCTGTGAAATAACGTGCGGACCACCGCGCGTTTGTGTGCTGTAGGGTGCTCTGATGACCATAGTAGATACTGGTCTGTGTGTGTTGGCTTTCTATATACCTTTATTTTGATGCTGCCGTCCTCGCCGTGGTGAATTTTCATGTCCAGAAAGGCGATGGCTCCATCTTCTTCCTCTTCATGGGTGAATTTGATGTTTCCTGTGTTGTCTATTGAGTTTAGATGTTCTGTGAGGGTTTGAGTGTGCCCGGTCTTAACTTTCTCTAGGATGTCATCCACATACCTCTTCCAAAGGGACAGTCTGCAGGCTTCTGGTGCGGTGGCTATGGCCTTTTTCTCCAGATCTTCCATGAAGAAGCCACTAATGATGGCAGATAGTGGATCGCCCATCGCAAACCCTTCCTTCTGTCTGTAGATGGTGCCCTTGAACTGAAAGTAAGCGGATTTAGCTACGAATGTTAGCAACTGGGTTATGTCCTCTGCTGTGAGCTTTGTACGGGGGGCGCCCCGCTCCCCTGGGACCATCCAGGGGAGCATGTCATCCTTCCATAGGATGACACCATATACCACCTGACAGTGACGACTCCAACCAGGAAGAACAGTTGGAGTCACTCCTGAGGAAGAAAGCAGCAGCTTTTGAAACTTGTCAAGGTAACAAAAATATCCTTATTAGCCTGATTAAAGGAAAGTAGTAACCTATTATCATCTAGAAGGCTAAATGAACCTGTTATCGATATTGTACATTGTTACATGCTAGTCTCGCGCTGTCATACCTATCTCCGTACTTCCATTATATTGCTGTGCTCGCACAGGAGAAAGGTCTGTCAGAACCTATTGTCATTGCGCACAAGGGGAGAAAACTCTGTGGGTTTCTGAATGTCTTAAACCAATCACAGTCGGCTAGGGTGGCGCTAAGCCCAAAATGCACCTGGCAAAATGGAGTCGAGGGAGACATATTTCTTTGTCAACGTTTTCTGTTATGATAGCGTAGCTTGATAGCTCGAAAATGAGTTGCTGCTGCTGTTGATCCTAGAGAGAGGGATTTAGAAAATGGTAAAAAAAAAAAATGTTTAACTGCGAGCAGAAGGAGAAGAGAATTCCAACTGAAATAGCTGACCAATGGGAGGTTTCATAGGCGTGTAGTGACGATATTGTCACTCCATTGGTTAAAAAAACCCACCCGATTACTGGTACTACCAAAAAAGCCATGATTATATAAATTATGCCTTTTAAGTCTGAGCTGTCACCAAAGAGAGTTTGCCTATTTTCTTGTATTTTTTATGATTAAATTTGTATATTGTCTTAAATGTAATTATCCTAACCTTTTATGTGGGCCACACACTAATAATGTGCAATTTCCTACTGATATTGGTTTCTTTTTAGCCACTAACCTTCTAGGTGTGCTGCTAGCGTTGAGTTATTGAAGATGTACTATCAAAGGTTGAGCTTTTGTGATCTTTGCTGTAAAATTATATTTAAATTTTTTGATGGTGGTTTTTGTTTAAATCAAGTGATAATGACTTTTACTAACTGTATTCTCAAAGGGTGGGATTTTACGAAAAATAAAAGTTTTCAATGCTGATCCTCGACTCCCACATTTTATCAAATTTTAAAATATGTATCAATTGATAAGTTTGCTTAGTGCTATTTCTGATTACACTGAACGCCAGGGCTCACACCACAGAAATGCAAGTGAGTGGAATGAATGCCGAAGTTAACCACGCCCCAGTGGGTCAATATTTTCTGAAATAAAGATAACTATTTTGTTTTATCCTATGCAAAAATCCCTTGTCTAAACATCTTGTCATCTAGTTCTATTTAGGGTCCAGTCTGGTCTTAGATAGAGGGAGCGTGGTCAATTTACACAGTCAGAGGAATTGCGCGTCCCCGTCTTCCATACAAGACTGCGCAATGCGCGTCTTTTATACCGGAAATTGTAGTCAAGTCGGCACTCGGCAGGAGTGAACCGGTGAAAGAAGAGATAAGAAAGGGCCGGCGAACGAAGAAAGAACAAATAATCCACGGAATGAAACATTCAAATGTTTGTTTCTTAAAGTTGGACCATTTCACAATTAACGGTACTGACTAAATAATTTGTTCTTCTACCAAATTATCTGTTTTATTAACAGTTTTATTTTTATTTTGCTAGCTAACATTAGCTTCCTCGCTAAATTAGCCGAACCTAAGCTAGCTACATAACCTAGCAAACGTTACCTTTAGCTACAAGGCTAGCTAGCTGGCTAGCCGTGTGGTTCGACAAAGTTAGCTGACTGACATGATCATTTCGTAACGCTAACCGTAGCGTAGGCACTGTGTCCGTCCGCTTACTAACGTTAACTAGTGATAGCATTTATCACACTATCTGAAGTTAAGTTTTTTTTTGTTTTTAACAAAATCAACGTTGCCTAGCTTAGCTAAAGTTAACTAAATCAAAATCTTCGCTGACGCTAGGGTTTGCAGCAATATCATGACCACCGTCAGCTAAGTTAACGTTAGCTTCTTGGCTAACGGTAATGTTAAGCTGGCTAGCCTCGCCCAGGGGCCTAACGTTACTCACGATTACACAGGCTACATAAATTGCATGTATGGTTGATAGGGAAGTTTAAAGGGGTGTGTACTGACCTGAATTGTTCTCCCAATTAAGCGATGACGTTAGTTTGTGAAACCAGTCGTGACCTAGTTTCCCTAAGCATCTCGTCATTTGTGTGTATTGCTTTCAAATGTCTTGGCGGAATCCTAGTTCCTACACGTCTGTCATTGATTTAATTTACCTGTTCGTCTTCATTCGCAGCTCCCCTCTCTCGATACCCTCACTGCTAGTACCTGCGCCTGCCTACCCATTTCCGAGGAGGGTGCCCGTTGTTTGTGTGCGACTTGTCTCGTTGTGTGTGTGTGTGTGTAAGAACGACCCCATTTGTTGTGTGACACCACCCCCCCCCCTACCGAATCCCAGTGAGAGTGAGGAGGAGGAGAGCGTGTTTGGGTGAGTGTGTGTGACCGGCTTCTCCCTATGTGTGTGACAATGGGGGACATAAGTGACCTGGACCGACAGATAGAGCAACTGAGACGCTGTGAGCTCATCAAGGAAAATGAAGTCAAGGCACTGTGTGCCAAGGCCAGGTAATCTTTCTTTTTTTCTTTTTCTGGTACCATCCCTCAGGGAGGCCCATATAAGCAGAAGATCAGTGTTTACGAGTAGGAAAACAAAGAGCACACTGTTGGCGATTGGCAGTGTCATTTGTGGTCCATGGGTGGAGTGTGGCACTCGCACTGCCCGTGGCCAGCAGTTTGATTCCCGTTTGGCGCTACCGATGTTGAAACAAGGTGCAGTCACAAGACTGTAGGCCATTTGGATAAATGTGCATACCAAATAGCGCGTGTCATTCCAAAACGCTATGCGTATCTGTTCTGAAAAGAAGTCGTCACCTAAAATTCATTGCTCACTATTTCATACATGCTGATGTTTCGGTGCTCATAAATGTTCATGTTTTGTGAGCAAATGACTCAAAGACCACCAAATAATGGTTAGTTTACCAGAACAGATGCAAATATCATCAACTGGGTGTTTACTTCATGTGGGAATGTAACGTGTGTTCTCCTTTTACCAAGCAGCAATAGTTTACATTGTTATTTAGCAAATGTTAGGGTGTGTCGCAATCATGACATCAGGAAATGTAGCTAGTAGGGATGTACCATTAACTGGTATTGGATGTTAGGGGGAATCGAAGCAAAGCACTTTGATTACCTGCATGTTTGGCAAATGAAAACCTGTTCGTTCTCTCTAAAGAAGAAGAATGTATTGTATGTCAATCGTTTTTGTCCAGTGACCCCAAACTAATGGTCCACGTCTATACTGTTCAGTAACAGTACTGGATCTGATGTATATATATATACACATTTTTCCTTCTTCAGGGAGATTCTGGTAGAGGAAAGTAATGTGCAGCGGGTAGACTCTCCAGTCACAGTGAGTATCTTTTTCCCCCCCTGGTGCTTATTATTTGGTAACTAACTAGGAAAAAAGCCAATATGGGCGAAATCAATATCACGATCAACCCGAGGGATTCAGTCAATCTCATCACTGCGTACGGATGCAGAATCACGTGACGAATTATCACTTGACGATCATGGTATTGAACTGCATGGAAATGTGATGCCAAACCAAAAACACGGTAGACCCTCAGATGGTTTACATTTCATTTTGTGTCAAATTTTACTCAATATTTACTTGCTGGTCTTCAGTTAGTCAGAATTGGGGCCTAGGAATACCATTCCACTCAAAGGCTGAGATGAGGCACGTTTGAATATGAATATCATATCATATCGCATATCATTACTGTGTCAAAGCAGACGTAAAATGCTTACAATTAACATGGTCGTTGTGTGCTATATTTGCTATTATGGGGAGTACCAGTAGATAACTGACATTGGGCATTGTAACACATTTATTGGCTTGCATCACAGGCACTTTTTTTTTTTCAAAATCACAAAACATAAAGAACCAGTGATGCGTTTACCTCATATCAGTAATGTTTTTTTATTATTATTATTAAGTTCGGCTGGCAGTTTGGTATTTGAGTTGATATATATATATCTTTTTCCAAATATTGAAATGCATTGTGACAGCCCTAAATGGAATGTTGTACCACAATATCATGATTTCATCACAATATGATCCCATCTCACCGTCCTCAGTAGGGTTGTCCCTTGTCCTCACGAGTTCCATGTGACTATGAATTGAATGACATGTGGCAAATTAAACTGAAATTAAAATGTTACAGATAAAATGTACATATTATTACCTCAAGAAAGGAGCTTGCATCTCAAATGAGCAGTTACATAAACAAACTCACGATATTTTTATGAGATCCGACTTTTGAAATTGGTTCCGACAGCCCTGGTCTTCAGTTCAGATCCAACCAGTGAGCTTTGTTACACGTCACTGTCTTGCCTCCCTTCATAAGAGCAGGAAAGCCTTAATAAAATAGCAATGACAACTGTAGGAGTTGATGTTGAATTAAGTTGTGTGGTTCAGTAAAAGAAAAAAATTGTAGTGGAAGGAGATACTAGCACTCAAAGACAATGTCCTTAATAGTTACTTTGAATGCATGTGCCGCAGAGGGGTACAACGGACGTGTTTCAGCAAGAGCCGATTAAGGCTGCATGCCAAAGCGCGTCCGTTTCCCCCCGGCGAGAGACTACTCGAAAGGGTTTTCAAAGGGGCTTCACTCCCACCATAATCACCTGAAGACTGTCCTCTCTGTCTCTTTCTATCACAGGTATGTGGCGATATTCACGGGCAGTTTTATGACTTGAAAGAGTTGTTCAGAGTAAGTCAACACTGCCCTCTCTTTATCCTGCGTTTTATCCCTTTTTTTTTATGACACACCTAGCACTAGTCGTCGTATCGTTGCACCACGGGCCTCGATATGACAGGTTTGCCTATCGGCACGCGTTCCGGGGCCTTTTCATAGCAGACACGCTTTTGTAGAATAGTCAAATGAGTCAATAGGTGGGTTCCAGGACACTGTTTGGGCCTCCTTGGAGGTGTCGTGGGCCTACCTCGTCCTCATCCGTGATGGGAGGTGCCCCCTTGATTTCTCCAATGGCGATGTCCAGTCTCTGCTCTGCTCAATCCCCCAACACACACACACACAGTATGTGACACGAGGGATAATTTGCATCATATCCTGTGCACCAGTAAATGCCATTCACTAAATGACCCGTGTACAATGTCGTACATTTGTTGACCCTTGCACAATGTCTTACATTTGTTGACCTGTGTACAATGTCGTACATTTGTTGACCTGTGTACAATGTCGTACATTTGTCTTGGGAGAGAGAACCCCCCGATATACACTTAAGCCACAGTTTTACTCGAGCCAGTTTGTGTGCGATTTCACCAGCGCTACAGTTTTAACTAGACCACTGTGTGTGTGTGTGATCTCTTTGCATGTGGCAGGTGGGGGGAGACGTTCCTGAGACAAATTATCTGTTCATGGGCGACTTTGTGGACAGAGGTTTCTACAGTGTGGAGACCTTCCTTCTGCTCCTAGCTCTTAAGGTACACACACACACACACACACACATCACAGAATACACTCATGGCGTCTAGCCCTGGTACAGGACGCGTTGGTCTTCTCCCAAACAGAGAACTCGCCCCACAGAAGTCAAGTCAAATTTATTTGTACAGCCCAAAATCACAATACATGTCTCAATGGGCTTCACAGGCCCACAGAGATACAACACCCCCTGGCTAAACTCCCAAAGAAGATGAGGAAAAACTCCCATAGGAAAAAAACCTTAATGGGGAAAAAAGGGAAGAAACCTTAGATGGGCAATTCAGTGGGAGATCGCCCCAACCAGAACGCCAGATGTGCAGTAGGTGTTGATGTGGGCAACAAATTAGTATACAAAAAGGTAGTAATAATAGTAATGATAAACAATACAGGGAAAATCATAGGTATAATAGGTAAGCAAAAACAAGCCATAACAGCGTCAGTAGAGATGGTATCAATGATGTCAAATGAGTAATCACCCAGGGTGATCATACAGTAAAGAAAACATCAGTACTATCCGACAGTTGCCACCCAGAGTGATCCACTTTGACCACGGCGTCATTAGAGCTAGAGTCAATAGTGTCCGACAGGTTAGCACCCAGGTGATCCAAGAAACAGGACGAACGCACAACTCAGGAGATGGTACCGGGCTGTAGGGCAAAGCACAGGGCCCACACCTAGAGCAGAGACGGCTGGGGCAGGAGGCAGAGCAGGACAGTTCCTATTGGCTGGATACATTCAGCAGAGACAGCCCGGCACCTAGAGCAGAGACGGCCGGACAGGAAGAGGAGCAGGACACCACCGGATACATTCAGCAAAGACAGCCAGGGTGGGAGGCAGAACCAGGGCACCGCCTTCACCTCAGGAGCTAGTCTGGAACATATACACAGACAGACAGGAAGACAGATGGGCAGACTACATAGCCACAACTCGGCCATACAAATGCACACGATAGAGAAACATAACAGCAAGCCAAAGGATAGAGCATCGACCGGGACATCAGACCCAGACATCCATGGAGATCCCCATGAATGGTGAGGGGCACAAGGCGGGACAAAGCATCATCTCAACCATCAGGGGACACCTGTAACCGAACATGAATGAGAGCCCACCGCCAGACAGACAAGACGACAAGCACACCAATAACAGAAACGCATCCACTCACAGAAACGTACCCACTCACACAAGCGACAAGACAGTCAGGTGCAGAAGATAGTCAACCTAGCTATATTCCCATCAGCTCTTCCTACCCTAACAAAACATAAACTAAATGAACTAAACTTAACCTTACTAAGAGGCTGAGTTGATCCCAGACCAGGCATGGCTAGGGTAGACCATAGGAGAGAGAGAAGAGGTGGGTCTTAAGCTTGGATTTAAAGATATCAACAGGGCTTGCATCTCTGACTACGGCTGAGTTTATTCCACAGGTAGGGGGCACGATAGGAGAATGCTCTGTTGCCCGCTGATTTCTTCTTAGCTCTAGGGATAGATAGGTACCCAGCATTTTGTGATCAGAGGGCGTGTGCCAGCAAGTATCGTGTGATGAGATCTGATGAGGAGGACAGAATGGGCGTTATATGATCACATTTTCTGGTTTTGGTAAGGATTCTCGCAGCTGCATTTTGTATGAGTTGAAGACTTTTCAGGCTAGAATTTGGTATGCCTGAAAACAATACGTTACAGTAATCCAGTCTGAACGAGACAAAAGCGTGTAGATCGAATTTTAGAAATATTCCGAAGGTGGAAGAAGGCAGTTCTTGTAATATTTTTAATGTGTGAATTAAATGAGAGAGAAGGATCAAAAATGACACCACGGTTTTTAATGGTGGAGCTCTGTGAAATAAGACAATTCTCAAAATTCAGGGAGGTGTCCTTAAACATACTCCTCAATCTGGGGGGAGCCAACAATTATCATTTTGTTTTTATCAGTATTTAGGAGCAGGAAATTGAATGACATCCAATTTTTAAATGCAGACATATATGCCTCTAAATTTAGGAGTTGGGAGTGATCATTTGGCTTAATGGGTAAGTACAATTGGGTGTCATCCGCATAGCAGTGAAAATGAATGCCAAACGTATGAATAATTTCACAGAGAGGTAGCATATAAACAGAGAAGAGCGGGCCCAGGACGTCATCCTTGTGGTACACTGAACTGCACTTTTGGAGTACTCAGAAGTCATATTATTGTGGACTACACAATGTATTCTGTCAGCTAGATAGGATCTAAACCAAGAAAGCACTGGTCCCTGAATACCAATGTTCTCGAGCCGTTTTAAAAGAATACTGTGGTTGACGGTATCGCAAGCTGCACTAAGGTCAAGTAATAGTAATACAGATGTTAGGTCAGAGTCTAAAGAGAGCAGTAGATCGTCACTTTAGTAAGCACCGTTTCAGTGGAATGGTAGGTTCTAAAGCCAGATTGAAGAGGTTCGTGGAGGTTGTTATTAGATAAGTAATAAGTAATAAGTAAGTTGCTTGGCTACAATTTTCTCAATTATTTAGGCTTTCCAGGTCGAGGTTAGGTTTTTTGAGTAGCGGTATAATTACGGCTGATTTGACAGCACCACGCCTGTGGTGTTGCATATTAATAATGTTGAGTATTGAGGGACCTAAAGTTGGAAGAAGTTCTTTGAGGGGTGTTGCAGGAAGAGGATCTAGCAGGCAAATCATAATGTTTTGAGGCGAGAACCAATTTGGTGAGGGCGCTAAGAGAGACCATTTCAAGGCATGAGAGTATACAATTGACATGCTGGGTAGAGGAAGAGCCCTGTAGTGGGGGATGAAGACCTTGGTTTGAGAGTATCCCATCAATCTCATCTCTAATTAGGTCTATTTTACGGGTAAAAAATTCTATAAAATCATTGGCCTTAAACGCAGCATTAAGAGAAGTAAAAATGTGACCGTCTCCCCCCCGTTATAGACATCTCCCGACTTTCATAGGGCGAATGTTCTGTGGAGCCAGACAGGAACCTTTGGGAGGAGACCAAACTGTGTCAGGACTAACTTGCATCACTATGCTTACACACATCTAATCGCTTGATGTCTTTCTTTCTCTTTGTTTCTTTTTTTTCTTCCTGTTGTATCCACGAATAACTGGTGTCTTTTGATGAAGGAATGTTTCAACATTTGGAATTTTGTAAAAAGAAATGTCTTTGTTGGCCAGGTATTTGTCACATTATGGAGAAAAACAATAACATCTGAGAAATGATGCAGGGCTACTAATGATTCCAGACTATTAAATAATGACGTTATTGAAGTGAGCATAATTTGCTACGTGATGCTGTTCTTGCACATCAGTGGATCTGTACTCTGTCGGTCGCTACCTGACGTTTAGGACTCAGAATCACCCACCCCACCCCTCTTCCTCCAGGTGCGTTATCCAGACAGGATCACCCTGATCCGGGGGAACCACGAGTCGCGGCAGATCACCCAGGTCTACGGCTTCTACGACGAGTGTCTCCGCAAGTACGGCTCCGTCACCGTCTGGAGATACTGCACCGAGATCTTCGACTACCTGTCCCTCTCCGCCATCATCGACGGCAAGGTAGGACGCCCGGTCCTGCCCCTCTGTATCACTGCACTGTAGCCCGCACAAGCGGCCGACCGATGATGGGTTTTTCAATGGCCGATACGATATTTATAGAGCAGTGCAGACGATGTAATGGATATTATGATTTTCTTTTTTTTTATCTGATAAAATGCAACAATTTAATAATAACAAATGAGACACAAAATTGCTGAACTTAAGTTCACTAAGGTGAGCTATATTAGCTAGCTAGCTTAGCTGGTGGCCTAAAGGTCAGAGAAGTGGGAGTGTGACCAGAAGGTCGCTTGTTCGATTCCCCCGGACCGCCAGGAAAAATCTGGGCGGGGAAAGTGAATGAATAACGCTCTCTCGTCCGTCAATACCAACCTCTAAAGTGCCCATGAGCAAGGCACCCTAACCCCCAACTGCTCCAGTGGAGTAGGTCAGTGGCCAACGGTGTCAGACTGTGGTTGTGCTGGGCAGCTCCCAGGTGTGAATGTGTGTAACTGTGTGAGTGTGAAGCAGGGTGTTGCTGAAAAAGAGCATCCGTGATCAGCGAACCTACCCTGGGTAAATAAAGGTCAAAAAGAATCATTTCAGCTAGATTTGCAGTACTAGGAATTGGATATATAAACCAACATAACACCATTTATGTTATTAATCAGCGGTATAAAACCTAATATAAACTTTGGATGCAACATGAACTTGGCTACAGCTGCGAGGCAAGGACCGCGGAACCTAGGCTATTGCCGTACCAGAATTCAGTGGTGAAAACAAAGGTTGCAGCCGATGTTGCTGTAAATATTTAAAAAAATGCTTTTTTTGCTTGCCTGCTTGCCTTCTATCAGTGACGTTTTCTCCCTCCCATACACAGTATGATGAGGCATAAAACCAATCCATAAGGGCTGGAAAAATGGATTGACGGGACACTGGAATATTACTTAAATTTAGGACATTTTTTCAACATATGTATATACTGCAACTAAAACAACTGCCTGCAGAGCAGCAATTTGGATGGGACATGGGATCACTCTCAGGAGCGTTGAACCAGGGCAGCTCACAGAAGACATATGGTGGGAGTTTTTTAATGACGGGGGGTAGATGCTCCGTAATTCCTTTATATGTATAATCCAGCTGCGTAATTAAAGTCCTTCTCACAAGGAGGAACACGAGTCAGGTTATTTCTTTGCAGGTGAATGGAGCTGTAGTATTACCTGAATAATTACAGCCTGTGGAGCTTGGTCCGTGTAAAAATGTCTTAATCCTCTGATTCATTCTGCAGTGATTAATGGATCGAATCAGGCACGGTTAGTAGTCAGCTGCTAGTTTAAAAAGGCAGTAAAATAAATGTAGGCTCTCAACTAAAGTGAAAAGGAGCAGACAAATGAACAACTTTAACAGACTGGCCCGGAGTCACGTTCCACGGTGCCCGCTGCGAGGAATATCGAATGCCGCAGTTCACAGCGTGTGATCTGTCTGCCGAGAACAGCCTCGTGGAATTGGATGTTTGATGATTCCTCGTTGTAGGTGAAATTCATCAAAACAAGTCATTTGGCGCCGCTTTTGAACGCGTGTTTTTCAGTTTTTCTTAGTCCTGATCGTCGTCTTGTGCCTCTCTGTCCCTCAGATCTTCTGCGTGCACGGCGGCCTGTCGCCCTCCATCCAGACACTGGACCAGATCCGCACCATCGACAGGAAGCAGGAAGTGCCTCACGACGGACCCATGTGCGACCTCCTGTGGTCGGACCCTGAAGGTACAGAAAGGAACCCCACCCCTTTTTTTTTTTATTTTTTTTTTTTAGCCCTGGCTCACCACTGGCATGCATTAAACTGTATTGTTGTTTTTGTGTTCTGTAAATTGAACCCTCTTGACTGACCTGGTCCTCCGGTCTCTCAGACACCACAGGGTGGGGGGTGAGTCCCAGGGGCGCGGGCTACCTGTTCGGAAGCGACGTGGTGGCCCAGTTCAACGCGGCCAACGACATCCACATGATCTGCCGAGCCCACCAGCTGGTGATGGAGGGCTACAAGTGGCACTTCAACGAGACCGTGCTCACCGTCTGGTCGGCGCCCAACTACTGCTACAGGTCGGTTTGATCTGCGGGGGCGAAAGATGGGGGGGTGGTTCGTGGCAAACTGAAAACGCGCACCGTGTCACTTTTGTCACGGACAGATTTTGATTCCGTAAGCAGTGCAATCCACAAGAGTTGGTCTGAACTAGAGATGACCCTACCATCAGCGATGCATATTTAATGGTCCCGTGTTTGAATGGACACTGTAGAACCAAGGCAATAAAAAAAGCTTGATTGATCATTATTTAAAGGAGATTGCCACTAAATCCAAGAATTGGTGCTGTTCTTATGATCTACGGCAATCCACTGTGACCCATGCGAACGTGACCAACTCCCTC
Organism: Parasudis fraserbrunneri; assembly: GCA_900302295.1. Classification (NCBI taxonomy): domain Eukaryota; kingdom Metazoa; phylum Chordata; class Actinopteri; order Aulopiformes; family Chlorophthalmidae; genus Parasudis; species Parasudis fraserbrunneri. Next base: position 12,047 of record OMKL01137452.1, read on the forward strand.
ACAAAGGCAGGAGCCGTGATGTGAAGATGTGCGATCTGGAGCCGCTCCATAGAGAATGAATTCGGGGGGAAAGGTGGTAATGGTGACTATGGGAGCGCCCAGGGGATAGGGACATTTTCCGCGTGGATGTAGAAACTATGGGTCCACAAAACCAGTCTCCCTGTCACTGTCTATGGAGCAGCTCCAGATTGAACGTCCTCCTGGCGACATCACACGTGGTGTCTGGGTTTACCACCGGTTCTACCACCTCCTGTACAGCAAGTTGGTTAATGGGGAGCAATCATTTTCCAAAGGCGTTTGAGGTGTGACAATATATCGTGACAGAATATATCACAATATGAAAATGGGACTATGCATTGTTGATCGAAAATCAGCTCATAGCTTTAATCGTACCCGCAAAACGTAACTAATTAGGCTTTAAAGTTGCACTCTTGGATTGAATAGGATTCATAGGATCAGCAAACTAAGTTCAGATCAAACTAGGCATTGTAGATTAAGCATGACTCAAGATCGAGCAATTGGTCATCCCATTTTTCAATTAAAATGTATTTTAGTTTCAACTTTCGGTAGAAAAGATAATGTTGACGATCGAGAAAGCCGCCATTTTCTTTTTGAAAACTGGAGCAGAGAACCACGGACCGCCCAACTAGCATGGCATGTATCAAGGCATAGTAGCATAGCAAATAGTGTAGACAAAGTAGCATAGTACATAGTAGTATAGACAGTATGGTTTGTTTTATTTTTTTTTCAATTCAGATATTGATTGAAAAAGTGTGTTTTTAGTCAGCGGCGGAAGATTGGATGGGTTTCAGCTGTCCTGATTGTGGTGGGAGGTTCGTTCCACCACCGCTGAACTAGGGATAGAGAATAGCCTACTTCGTTTCGATGACCCCCCAGGAGCCCGGAGAGGAGTGGGTCTCAGGCGGCCAGAAGATGCAGAGCGTAGGGGTCTTGAGGGTATATCGTTAGAGACCATTGACTGGAGGTAGGAGGCAGCCGTTCCCCCTGCACGGAATGCCAGGTCAACAACCTTGAAGCGGATTCATGCGGCAATGGGAGGCCAGTGCAGTTTAGTTCATTATTTTCCTCCAGTAGGTCATAAAATGGAACTCGGGCACAAGGGTGGAAAGTTATTGTAATTGAGTAGCTTTTATGTGTAATTGTACTTTTTTGAGTAGTTTTCAAAATCAGTAATTTTACTTTTACTTAAGTACATTTTATTTGAATTCTTGTAATTAGTTACATTTTAGATAGCATTCGTTACAAAGTAAACATTGTGTAGGCTTTCCATAAGCTTCGCACCAGTCTGTAAATTGACAGTTGTGTGAACGACTGTTGCACTTCTTTGCCTTTGCAGTGCGTGTGATCTGTGTGCTGTCCATGTGTGGCAGTAGTAAGTATAGTTCACTCCTGGGCTAGCACCCCTTACTTTCCCCCTACAGCCAACTGCCTGCCTCGTCTGTAGTACCCTCTTTTCTGAAGCATATCATAGCCTGTTATAGTCTATTCTATGTGCAGTGGCCAAGATTTTTGTTTTGTTTTGTTTTAATTGTATATATTTTTAATAATAAAGTGTCTATTTTTACTAACCTGGTCTCCTTTTTCAGCCTTCCATTTGACAGATTGAAAGTATTTTGAATAAACTGAACATTTGTTTTGACTTGGAAACCTTGCCTCTGCTCCTTTTACAAGAGAACCCATGTTGCTATCCTTCGAGGTTGTGAAACTAGATCTTTGGGTGAAATTCCCAAGGTGGCGTGGTCGTGTTTGACTGAGATTGTGGACACTAGGATGCCCACCCAATATAGGCTATAAAGGCACTTCTGTGCAATACTAACAAAGCTTCATGGAATGTAAACAATAAGTCATTCATAATGCAGTTGCAGATTCAAGCGTCCCGCGCTCTCCATCACACGGCGCATACACTCCCATTATGCACCACCTTTACATGTGGGTTCAGCTTTTCTCAGCATCTCCAACTATTGGACATTCATATGGGCTAATCAATCAATCAATCAATCAATCAATCAATCTGTGGTGCTTTGTTAGGAATCCACTCTTTAGGAAAAGTTCCCTGCTCAGCCCAGTGGGTGTGCTCTGTGTTCCTCTGCCCTCTGTGTTTGTGGAGTCCTTAAGTGCAGCCTCTCCTGCTGTCATCAAGTGGCTTGAACACCCACACCTGTCTCCTGACAGGTGATGCACTCGCCAAGGCAGCCATTTTGTCAGACAGCTTTTCATGTTGTCACTGGATGGGTAAGTAGTAACCATCATCTACTTGTCCCCTTGTGATGCCACAGTATGTAGTGTGACATGGTATATCTTCTGCCACATGCCTTTGCCAGTGTAAAGCCTGCTTGAGGACACATCGCTGGGCACTAACTCGATCTTGTGCTCTCTCTAACTTGTTGCATGATGAAAAGATAAGCAGACATAAAGACAAATTGAGTGGCTATCATGAATCATGAGGTACAATTTTATGTGTCACAACTGAACCACCAGTCACACCCGTAGTTTGGCACTCCAATAAACTATCTTTATTTGAGAATTTTCTTTTTTTAATTTGTGCAAAATATTTTTTGTTGTAATTCCCTCTACAGTGGATGAAGCCTACACATTTTTTCAAGGGGTATAGAAGACTATAGTTGCCACATGCCAACTTAATGTCACACTATCATCCAGTAACCAGGCTGTCTCCTGCTGACACACCATCTTCCAGTAACCAGGCTGTCTCCTGCTGACACACTATCATCCAGTAACCAGGCTGTCTCCTGCTGACACACTATCATCTAGCAACCAGCAACAAGCACTGCACGTACAAAGTCTCATCTTACAGTTTCATCTGAACGTTTTCTGTCAATATTATCTGTCAGCATGGGTCCAAAAAAAGCACATCCAAGTGGAGGATTATTTGCCATTGTCCAAATGTCCAAATGTTTGTTGACTCCACCAAGGGTTGACAACATTTTGAAAGATGTACAGGATATTAAAAATTGCCTGCAGTACTCTCAGAAGGACATGGATGAGTTAAACAAAAAGCTCTCTTGATAACTCTGCCAACCTTAAGACCACCTCTGACAGGTCTCTGCTTGTGCAATCCTTCATTGACAAACTCATTGCTAAATCTGAATATCTGGAGAGTCCGTAAGGGGGAACAATATTCTCATTGATGGAGTACCTGATGAGAGAAATGAATCATGACAAATCACAGAAGCTAAAGCTAAACAACAGCTGGCTGATAAGTTGGAACTTGATCCAAAACGAATTTAGATCGAACATGCACATTGCAATGGAAAATATGAGGAGCAATCCAACAGGCCATGGACAATTATTATGAAATGACTCTGATTTAAGGATAAAGAGGAAATCCCTAAGAGAGGAAAAAACTCAAGGGCACTAAGATCTACATCAGTGAGGAATTCACTGAACATGTGAGACAGAAAGGGACTGAACTGTGGCCAAAGCTCAAGGAGGAACGTGCCGAGGGAATGGTTGGTAGCATATTTACCATATGACCAGCTAGTTGTTCACCCACCTTGAGATCCCTCATGAGTGAACTTATCCTCCTCTTCTTCCACTTGCAGTATTTGACTCTATTTTAGCTTCACTTGCTATGTACACTAATAACCCTGTCTTGGACTCCCCCAAACCAGTGCGTGACTTTGCAGCATTTTTCCAACTGTACTTAAATCTGTCACCCTTCTCACATGCTCATCCTGATAATCATTACAATGTTTTTGATCAGAGGTTAGATACTTGCAAATATTGCACTGAAGACTCTTAACAGTCTTAAAATGAATGTCTAGCAAAAAATATAAAAGACTTCAGTTCCTTTACACTATTTCATCTGAATGTTAGGAGTATGCCAAAGCACTTTGAGTCGTTAATTGACTACTTTGCCTCAGTACCTTTACATTTTTCCATTGTGGGTCTTACAACAACATAAGGCTACTGTTTCAAAATCAAAGAATACATTTATTAATCAGAGCTCACATAAGAACATAGCACTAGCAGAGTGCTAAATATTTTTTGAATTTATGAATGACTGTCCAAATCAGTAGGGGGAGGTGCGTAGAAACATCTCTCTCTCTCTTTCTCAATTTCCCTTCTGTCTGTGGATTGCTACAATGGAGGGAAAATGGAAGTGATGTGTTCTGTCTCCGCTCCGTTTCAGTACTTTTTTTTTTTGGTATCACGCACCCCTGCCTACACACAACAAACAGAGCTGTCCATTGTTCTGAAACAACAGCTAACCGATAGTCACATGTATCTTGGCCAATAATTTAGTTGTTTTTGCTATTTTTCTATAGATACATGAAGCTTAAACAGAGGGGGCTAAGCCCCCTTATTCCCCCTCATGGTGCCTGGTCTGTTGGAATCCTTGTATTTATTTAGTTTTTTTTTCTTGTTTGGAAATGTTATTTTCTTCTCTTTTTGATATATTTATGTATGTTTGTAAATGTGTGACAAGCATATACAGCTGTCTTTAATTTCAATGTTAGGTGGGTTCTTTTTACAAGCCCTCAGGGTTGTTGTTTTTCATCCCACCAGTGCATCTCTTTTATGCTATTGTATATTTCTTCTATTTTATTCTATGATATGCACAAATAAATAAATCGAATGTCAATAGTGTTAGTTAGAGATACTGGTAATGAGCATGTTGCAATTGTAACACGTTACATTTGTGTTGCAATCTTTTGTTTTCATCACCATCATGTGCTGTCACAATGCCCCTTTGTAGCCATTTTAGGGGGCCATTTTGTGTCCCTCCTAGTAAGTATTCTGTTTGATTAAATTTGGGACACAAAATGGCGCAAGTGAAAACAACCCACTGTGACAACTTACAACTGTACCAATTTTCCCCTACCTTTGTTTTTTTGTTCACATATTAGAATGTGCCTCTGTAGTTACTGTCCTAAATAATCACTGCATCAGGATGGATCAATATGAATGAGAAAACTGAACTGCATCAATCTGAAAATTGGAATTGAATATAATTGCATTTCATATAATTGATATTTGAAATATATAAATTGGGTGTAATGTTTTAATTGCATATTTTTGATTTGAGTTTAATTTAATTTAGCCTACTCGAACTATGGTTAAAGTGTGATGCATTAAATGTTTGACTCGATCATTAAAAGCGACTTGAATCGTTAGATTGAATCGTTAAGCCCCTACTGCCTACCGTGGTCTTCACCTAGGTCTAATTGTTAGAAATAGGAGTTGTTGATGTGGAACGAGGAAGTTTTGGTTCCCCCTTCAAAGCTATTCTGAGTGTGTCTGAGAGCTATTTATACAACCAGAGAGGACACCATTGAAGTGCTGCTCTCAGTGTGGGAGATGTACAATGGCATGTGCCTCAGGAATGGCCCTATGCGCGGCACACTCAGACCCTCGCCTGCCTGTATTTGATGTAGCCAAGGAAGCCAAAACGGGCAGTGGCCGGGAACTAATACTAGTAGGGCTATATGATATGTAGGGCAAGTCCTGGACTGAATTCTTCTCTGACATGTGAAAGATATAAACTCTCATCAGCTCAACAAACAACACAACTGCATAAATCAAGGAATATGATTCATATGCAGCTGAGGTCATACATTTCAGGGTTTGGTGGAATATTTTCACTGGAAGGGTAAACTACTGATACGCTTTGGGGATGTATTTTAAAGCCTAGTCTGAAAACCACCCAGGTATTCCATTCTGTGTTGGGGGTCATACCTTCTAGCCTAGTCTAAAAACCGCCCAGGTATTCCATTCTGTGTTGGGGGTCATACCTTCTAGCTGTGACCAAGCAGCTGGTATGCTTGTCGCTCAAAAAGAAAACGTGGTGGCAGAGGGAACGGAGCACCAGTGGCCCCTTGAGAAATGTCTACACCCAGACCACCTGGGGGCGCCACTGAGAAATCACACTGAGTTTGAATATTGTATACAGGGAACATTTAGCTGATTGAAAACCTTAACATCTGACTCCATTTCCATCAGCAGATGTGAACTCTGTGGGATTGTCTTGCTTCCCTGGCTTACGCAAGTACATGACATGGGATGTTCCGGCCCACTCTGGTAAGGTGGCTGTACAGAGATACAATATTTGCTCAAAACCTTGGCGAGGATGATGATTGGCTACCTCTACAGCATGTGAGTGGATTGGAGCACCATTACTTTTAAAGTCAAGGCCAATTGATGCTGTGTTACAACCTGACATTAATTAGCCTTTTATTTATTGCAGGTCAAATCATTTGTCATGTTTGATAAAACAGTTTTACAAACAAATAGATTTTGAAGTATTGAACCAGTGACACACTGTAACCATGACAACTAAACCATGGCAGCCCCCATAGGACAGATGTCATAAAATTAACTACATTTAAATCTGTTTTATGGGAAGTGTCATGTTTTAGTTGTCATGGATACCAGTGTGTCATTGGTTTGACACACTTTTGTTATACCTATCAAACCAAACTGTTTATTAAGTCTCTTTTTTTAAATCATGTTTGAACAGAAATTCATATTGTGGTTTAAAAATAAATAATAATAATTAGTTGTTGGTACTCTTTGTCATTCCAAAGTTTAGAGTGATGACAATATAAGATTGTATAAATGTACAGTTAAGTGTTTGGGGTCGGAATTACAGTCTGTTACCTTGTATCAACTCTCAGGTAGGACCTGCATAAAACATTTAATTTCCATAGTGGTGACTCTAACATAAAAAAAAGTATAACTCTGATTAAAATTGTTTTTCTTGTTGTTTTCTTGTACATGGAGGATTCAAACCCAGACCAGTGTGGCGATACGTGGTTTCAGAGGTGGGGGTCTTAACCATTACAACATTTCTTTAATTAAACCAAAGAAAAGAAAATCATATAGTGCAATAGTTATTTTATTTATTGCATCTCAGCATGCTGGTAAAATTCAAATGACAAATTTAAATTTGGTACATATAGATACAAAGTTTTCTGGTATGTCTCCTAACTGCACTATTAATCTTGATCTGTTATTTTCTACATTTAGAGAGTTACAGTTTAGATTCAAGAATTATTCCCTTTTACTTATCATACTGGAATTACATAAGAATAACAACTCAAACAAGGGGGAAATGTATGCCAACAGAGAATAAATCCTAATTCATTCATAGCCTATAGCAAAATACATTATTGACATTTATGAATTACAAATATTGTATTCCTATGCAACTTTCATGTATGAAGGACAAAATCTCATGAGTTAACCACAATGTGAGACATGTCTGGGTCAAAAAGGCTACTAATGTTGTGCAACATTTGAAAGAAATACAAATGTTGTGGGTACAAGCAAGGGAACAAATCTCTATAGTTATGACAAGCAAATAAAATTGAGATTTGGAAAGTAAAGTGTGAATGTAACATTCTTGGAACATACCTATCTGTTATCCAGATAGGATAGCCAGATTTTGTCAGGGTTGTTTAAGAATGTAATAATCTATACCTGACTTTCATCATTTTCAAGGATCAAGTTTGTTTTGTGCAGTAATAAACTTGTCAGAAGTCTATATCGGCTGTGGCTTTGAGTTTACCTCTCGCCTTCAAGCCAATTAGGACCAGGTCCACTTGCATAAAGATAAATTATAATGATAAATTATAAAAAGATACATTTTATACATTCTAAATTCTATAACTATAAATCTAATAACAAAGTAAGCAATAGAACTGCCAAATTATATAATTTTATTGTACAGAGAAGCTACTCCAAAATGGCTACTGTTGTGTTTCTAAAAGGAATGATAGGCAGTTTTAGTACATCTATGTTCTTATACTTTTCTTAGATCTTTCTAAAACTACATTTTTGAGGCTGAAAAGGCAAGAGTCAGTCAACCAACTTCTTGAAAGGTTGAATAAAGGCTCCAGGTAATTTTCTATATTTGGCAAATTCAATTTCTAAAATTATTTTCAAGTAAAACGAAATTACATATTCAAAAACTGACTTTCAAACAAGTCTTGTCATTCAATTCTATTTCTGATGGCACACATGTTACCTCGTACAGTAAAACCATTCTTAACCTACTTAACCTTTAAGGCAAATGTAAACTTGCTTTCTCTGGTAGCCTGCATCTACAGTATTGCACAGTGATCAACCTGTGACCAGGAGTGCTTTGTCTCTATTTCCAGTAAAGCCAACCAGAAATCAAAGACATTCATTGTGATGGAACTTCCTAATAAAAGATCTTACACTGATTGCTAATATTGGATTGATGTATGTCCAATGCTCACCTTAAACCAGTTGGACAGATTTGTCAGACTTCCGACATGGTTTGCTCATATCTGTTTGTATATGAGCTCTCTGGAAAACTGCCCAGGTGGATGTATACTGTAGGTCCATGGCTATTTCTATGGCTGTCCGAAGAATGCCTTAAGCTTCACTTTACACGTGTCATTTCAATGTGATTCTTATAATCCAATCATGTTGGGACACATTAACTGGCATGTGTGGACTCACCCGAGTCAGATTTTGCGATGAGCCAGTCCACAACCTGAAGTGGGTCACAGGAAATGTAATGGTGGATACTGGCATGTCATCTCACAACATCAGAACCTAATGATGAAATCTAAAAATCTGCAAATGACGAGTGTAACCATAGCTCTTTATATTTAGTTGCTCGCTAGCTAAGTACAGCGTAGACCCATTTGTTGTGCACACTTGCACTGACTGACCTGGCAGTATATAGTGAACATAATCACACCGTTTCTCTCGGATTCTGCCTCCCAAACATTTCACTGTACAAGGCAATACAAATTATGATCTCTGGACAAATATGTACTGAATAATTCAACAATATGAATGTAGTGTTGCCTTAACCTGAAAAGGGCAATATTAGTTAGCCCCTTACAAAAGTATATTTTACACAATATCTGTCCTTATGTTTCCCATGGTTTTTGAATGTTTGTTCTATTCAAGTAAATGTTTTGTAAACCAAATTTTTTTTGGGAGTTAACACATGCATCTTCCCTCATCCAATAAGGGTTTTGTGGGGAGGGACTGGCAACACAGCCTTCCATAATGTGCCTCCCTCATCCTCTTTGATAAAAACATAAGAGATCCTCTAGACCTTCAGATCATCAAGCCTGGTGTTGTTATTGGTTCACTTGCTTGTTTGACTGTTACTTCTAGACCTTCAGATCACGCCTGGTCTTGTTATTGCTTCACTTGCTTGTTTGACTGTTACTTCTAGACCTTCAGATCATCACTCCTGGTCTTGTTATTGCTTCACTTGCTTGTTTGACTGTTACTTGTAGACCTTCAGATCATCAAGCCTGGTCTTGTTATTGCTTTGCTTGCTTGTTCGACTGTTACTTCTAGACCTTCAGATCGTCACTCCTGCTTTTGTTACTGCTGTGCTTGCTTGATCGACTGTTTGTTCGTTGGCTCTCAGTGGGTGACTCATCGACAGGAGTGGAGCTGCTGTTCTTCTCGTTCATATCATCCGCTTCTGGTTTACTTTTCCTCTCTACAGCAAAGTTGTCTCTGTTCTGTTTGTAAGCCACTTTACTGTTGTAGGGGTGGTAAGCAGAGTCCGGCTCTGCCATGCCGTACTTTGTGTCAGTGTGGAAAGAATCAGAGCCGTGATGACCGGAGAAATAGTTAAAGTTCGGGACAAAGGGTATGACAGCCTCACTCTGGATCTTGGTGGCTACCTCAATCGCATCACGTGACCGTCTGTAGCGGAGTCCCTGGCGGCATTTGGTGAAGCCCAGGTGGTACATCTCCACCAAGTTGAGCAGCAGGGAGAGGCAGGCCACCGCCAACATGAAGAGGATGAAGATGGTCTTCTCTGTCGGCCTAGAGATATAACAGTTGACCATGTTGGGGCAAGGCCAACGGTCACAGGTGTACATAGGCTTAAGCTCAAACCCATATAAAAAGTATTGAGCTACAATGAAGCCCACCTCAAACAGGGTCTTGAAGATGATATTGAAGACGTAGGTGCGCAGCAGGACTCCGTGCAGACGGACGCGGCCCTTGTCGTCTCTGGAGAAGACCTTCTTGGTCTTGCTGGCTGGTATCAACTGCTGCTTTTCTTTCTGATCAGCCAGCTCCTTCTCCTTCTGTTTCTGCTTCTCCTCCATGCGCACCAGGTGAAGGATGTGGCCCAGGTAGATGAGTGTCGGAGTGGAGACGAAGATGATCTGCAGCACCCAGAAGCGGATGTGAGAGATGGGGAACGTCTTGTCATAGCAGACGTTTTGACAACCGGGCTGCTTAGTGTCACATGTAAACCCGGATAATTCGTCGCCCCACACCTTCTCGGCCGCGGTCCCCAGCACCAGGATACGGAAGATGAAGAGTACCGTCAGCCACACTTTGCCAACAACAGTGGAGTGCTCCTGGGCACTCTCCAGAAGCTTCCCCAGTGAGTTCCAGTCCCCCATGGTGGCTCACACATATAGGCTCAGTTTTATAGAGACAACCGGGAAAGAAACCTGTAGGCAAAAGGAAAGAAGACGTAGGCCTAAGTGAATGTACGTTATTGGACACGAAAAGCCTGTGTTTTGGGCTGAAAAGAAAAGGAATTGGGAGAGCCAGAGAGAGATGTACTTCAGTATTATCAGAACATATAGTATATTCAAGTATGATCATGAATTTTTGAAAACTTCTTGGTATGGGTTGTTAGAGTACCTGTTGAGTTATTATGTTATTCATGTATTTTCATTGACAATGTCTTTAATTGTGAACTAGATTTTCAGAAGATCCATTTTTCTATTGCTTGCACTCTTCAGCTCAATTACAAAATACTAATTATGTTCATTTTGTTTTATTTTTTGTGTAATGAACCAGATTTGTGTGTGTGTGTGTGTGTGTGTGTGTGTGTTTGTGTGTGTGTGTGTGTGTGTGTGTGAGAGAGAGAGAGAGTGACACATTTCACCTGAAAACTATGTCTGAATTGCTTACACATGTAAGCGAGCTCACACAAACTTTTTGTGGACCCACAAAGTCACTATTAATTGTCAAATTAGAGAGTTCTCTCTCTGATTTCTAGCTTTAGGAGAGAGTGATGCATATTCACAAATTCTGACTGTTCTGTCCTGGGGCTCAGGAATAAGATGATTATAAATAAGGAATAAGGAATAAGAAGACAACAAAATAAATGGGTGTCAACAAAAGCCGTGGCCACTGTTTGACTGAAGGGAAATACTCTGGAGCAGGTGGGAGCGCATAAGTGTAAATCATGACACACCACCCAGTACAGGGTCATAGCTCTTCTCTCTAGAGAGGGTTTACTGAACTAGGTTTCTAGTTCATGTCCATGAGCTTAGTTAGCAGACTACAGTATGCATATCTTTTGATGATTATGTGATGGGCCTCTAAAAGTTGGGATCAGGTTTAAAATTAATTCTTGAAATTGACAGCCTTTAGCTACTTCTGAATCAAGGTGCCCATTGGAAGTGCTGACCTATAATGAAGATTGGAAGTAGGGCTGTGTATTGGCAAGAATCTGGTGATACAATACATATCACGATACAGCGTTCACGATTCAATATATTACAATACTATAAACACGGCGATATATTGAGATTTCTAATTGGAAAAATGTGAGAAACAGTGTCATAGGAAATAGTTAACACCTCAATACACATAGTCTGAGTAAGAAAAAGTGTACTTTATTTTGTTTTTGGTGCAATCTGAATGGAGAGATTAGCGTTTGTATTCATCAATAGAAAATAAAAGTGCCTGCAGGATTCTTTAAGTAAACAAATGTAGAAAATAAACAAAGTAAACAGGAAAATAAATGCATCTTTATTTGCTACAAAGTTGACATTGTATTATAGTATGTGTAGTCTTTCTTTTCAGGCCTGAAAAAGGTTCTGTGAAAAATATCACGATATTGGAATTCACATTTCGATATAATATTGTGGGGTAAAGTATCATGATATCATGCTATATCTATATATATTCCCACACCCCTAATTGGAAGTACATAGGCATAGATGGCCAGGACACTTTACACTCACTGTCGACTGTGATTAGAACTGGCTTAATATAAAAACTAAATTAGCTTTGATTTATTTTTTTGACATTTCACTGACCTAATTGTCCCCCAAATTACCATAACACAAATAATTTAGATGCCATACTAGCAGGATATAGCAATTATCCAATATTTATATTATTCTATTTTATAACTGAATAAAAAAAAAAATTGTCCACAACCAGATTTAATCAGAGCTTCAAGAATGACTCACCTGATAACATTCATCTCCAAAGACAGTGCAGATCCAGAGGTGGTTCAATTTGACTTGGGGCAACTAGGACAGATGATGGCGTGCCTCTCCCGGCCACAGAAATGCTAGCTCTCTCTGCGCCAGTGCTGATAGTACAGGTCTAAAGTTTCTCTGAATTACAAAGTACTGGATCGAGGAACCTAAAAGTTGAGGCCCCCCTCCCCACTCACACTCCACTGTATAAGTTACCTTGTAGAACCCCTGTCTGGATTCTCTATCACTGGGCCATTGAGCTAAGATGAAAACATTTGCTCCAGTGGAGTTTTATAAAGCCCACAGCTAAAGCGGTGTTTCTTTACATTTGACTGACACTTGAACTGTCCAATGAGAACAGGGGTTATTCTCGTGTCATCGCTCTAAATATAATTCCCTTTGAAGGGAGTGGCTTCGTCTTCGCTGTCACTCACACGCTGCACTGGAGTTGGGTGAGATGGGGTTGGAAAGTGAAATGCTCTGTTGGCCTCTGCTTGTTTGGGAGAGCATCAGAAAGGTAGACCCTCCCATCATTGTTGTGGTCAGGATTAACTGGCATGTACTCCTGACAGGACAGTGTGATGGTTAGACATGTTCAACAGAGGATATCCTTCTAAACAGGGAAAACGCTTTGTTTAGCCAAAGCTTCTGCTTATTGTACCTTGTGTCAGTCCAGAGAATAAATTTAGCTGGACTCTTCATCCATGGCACCATCTTGCAATGGGACAACACGGTACCAGACAATCATAGAAGATTTTCACTTTGAAAGGCTCAAAATGATTGCCCAGTGGTCCACATTGGTAGCCTAGCATGCTAGATATACTGTACCGTAAGGTCTTTTTCATGATCAAGTGTGTGGCTGGGATACTCCCTCCCTCATCCCATGCTACTTATTCTACTCAGTAAGAAGTCAAAAGTACCTCCCCTTACAAAAAAAATATATGGTAGTGACCAAAGAATTATGGAAATACCATGATATTACCATTGGTATCATGGTTTAAATTAGATTATACCATGCTAGTATTTAAGTACAAAATTGGTACCATGGTGGTACATGACTTTTACCATGGCAGTGCTGTGGTAAATTATTTACAGTATGCAATGGCTGGTACGATAGTAAAACTGAAATTACCATCAAACTACCATGATACCTTTTGTAAGGGTGATGTGACATCGGTCTAGTGCGCTATTGTTACTTACTACCTCATGGCACACTGATCTAATGCACTATTGTTGCCATTGTACCATGTTTATATGTTGTACTGTGGAACTTTGTAAATTGTTGATATGCCATTGCATTATTATCACTGAGACGAATCGTTGTACCTTGATTGCATTCGGTGTGTTTCTGATTCTAATTTAGATCGTGAATTAGTGTGAATGTTGCCTGTACCTGCTCTATGTACTATTACGGACAATTCAGGTCATTTAATTTCAGCAAAGCATACTAAATTGACTTTCAAGAAGTCTACAATTTTTTTGGGCACTTACTGTATTGTCCTATGTGTATCTGGCACCGAGGCAGGCTAAAACAAACCATAAAAAGTATTTGCGAGTACTATTTGGCTCAGGTCTGATTGACACGTTCCAGAATAGGAGAGGTGCCCTCACGCTCGGCCATGGGCAGGTCCAGCTGTTCTTCTTACCCACACAGAATGACCCTTCACACTTCTACGCTATTGATAACTTAAAAGTATGCTCTCTGCACACCAGAATGAGCACTTAATTACTCAGGCCGTCTGAGACATTTCCTCACAGGTGCCGAGATGTCTCAGAGGACCTCCAACACTCTGCTATTACTGCAGATGACACAACTAAATACTTTGTGAGGTTTGGTTCACTGAAGCCCTGCTGTGATTTTACTTCCAACGTGTTCCCAATGACACTGCTAACAACAGAGAAGCCACTTGTATCTAATCAAAACATCCCTCACAAATCCAATAGGAGAATCCTATTGGAATCTATTGTGATGAAACGTGAGCACTGGCATCTATCGTATTTTGGAACCAATCCGCTAGGAACCTATAAATACACACAGAGAGAGAAGGGAGTCTAGCAGGGCTGTACACACTCAGTCTAACCCAAGCCAGACTATTCTCACTGAGAAAAGGTGACATAGATTGGCAAATTTGTTTGGTGTGGCTAATAGAAGCGGTCTGATGAGTTTCAATATTGGATACTGTAACTGACAGATACTGCTCTGATTGGAGCATCCTTTTTTATTTATTTTTTTAATTGAGAACTCAGCAAGTTGAGAATTTTAAGTATTTTAGCAATTAATCACTATGCTCACATTTGGAGCACATACCCATTGGGTCAAAAGGTAACAGAAATTCCAGCTCACGACACAAGCAATTTAAAGCTTATAGCTGTATGGGGGGAGGGGGTTTAACACGCAAGGCAAACACACTTGCCCCCCTCTCGTAAATTCCCATCCAAACCACATACTGTAGATTTAGATAGTTGGCAAACAAAATCTAAACAACAACAACAACAACAACAACAAAAAAGGCACTGTACCATCTGTACCATGACTTCAATTACCATGGTAAAACTGAAAATACCATCCAGTACCATCATACTGTACCATGGTAAAACTGAAAATACCATCCAGTACCATCATACTTTACCATGGTAAAACAGAAAATACCATCCAGTATAATCATACTACTATGATAGTATGGGCTATTTTGTATTTTTGATTGCCTGTCATGATGTCAAATTGACTTTTTACGCATTGCTGTAGGGCTGCAGAAGTGACTTAACACTTGGGTCAATACCCCCTATATTTTGATATTACTGTAGACTGTATTATCGTTTGCAATCAGAGAAT
>OMKL01137454.1:0-13810 GCA_900302295.1 Parasudis fraserbrunneri
GATAGGGCAAACAATGTACTGCGGCGCAGAGCGGCACGGTTCAAGAGACTCAGAGAGAATGAAGAGAAGTGGAGTGGGAGCGAGGCTCACGTCCTAGCTCCGAGCACTGTGTTGTTTCAGCATCGTGGCATTTTGCCATGATACCTGCCCCACAGAATGTGTTGTGTTGACTTTGAGAAGGAGATGGGAACAGAGGGGTTAGAGTGTGCATGAACAGCCACTCTGTGAAAAAACAAAACAAGCTACATCAGTCGCCCACTGAGCTGACACAAACTACAGCAAGATAGGTTACAATTATATGATTTTGTCAATTTATTCATTTTATGAGTTTTTCACATTAGTCAGTACACCGGAAAACAACCAAAATCAACTTAATTTCTCTCTATTTCAATACACTGCATGAGGATGAACACGCGTGTCAGTCATCGAGAACTGAACCTCGGCGAATCATGAGTTTGGATGCGGCCATAGGATACGTCGCGAAGTGAAAGAAACGCAGGCAGTGGAGCACCTCTCAGCGCTTTCAGAGGCCCGATGCCAGATGCCCCACGGCTGTGGTGGAGCGTGGGGGCCATAAGGCTTCAGAATTGTGATGCAATCAAAATACTGCTTGGTTATGATTGTTAGTGTAGTGAGTGTGAGTGTGACTTATCATATACAGTTGCTTTTAACTTAAAAGATCCCCTCCACTCAAAAACATGTTTGTTTTTTATGGTTAACTCTTCTTGGAGGCATGACTTTGCCTATACAAATTATTATTTGTGCAGAACTTGTCACCAGAGCGCCTTTTTCACGTTCTTCCCCTGGAGAGGGAGAGCTTCTCTGTACTTAACTGAAATCTGAGTTGCTTGTGTGATGTCACTAATAAGTGGATCCTATCATGGTCCAATATGTGGTTGCTTGATACCTTTAGCTTCAGCATGCACAGAAACCTGAGTGGGTATTGACATGTCTTGTAAGAATATAACTTGGAATATAAGAATATAACAACGACTTGGAATTCCTGGTATATCAATGGGTGCTTGTTGCCAATTTGCATATTCATAGAACCTTGTATTTTCAATGACGGTATTTTTTAAGGCTTTAAATACATTTGGAGGGGATCTTTAAGGTAAATTTGCACAGTCATTTTGAAACTTTGTTTGGAACAGTCACACCATGTTTTGTGCAGACCTGAAACATTTTATTGATACATTTTTTTATTCTCACACACGTATACATATCATCATTGTTATCATCATCACCATCATCGTCATCGTCATCGTAGTTAGGATCAAAAACAGGGTTTGGAGTAGGGGTGGGTCAGAACATTCGATGATTCGATTTTTCATTCATGACAGTCAGAGTCGGCTTTCAAAATGTTTTCATTAAAAAAGACACATTTCTTTTACTTTCAATTGAGCGGAACCACGTCTCACACAAACAGCTCTGCCACAGCGCATTGACCGTGGAACCTGGGCCAAACCATAGCACCATTCAGTGGAACTTCATTCAGATAAACACCCCTTTTCAAATAATTTACTGTTTAATCAATTGACTAACTAATGTCGCACATCGATAGCTCTGCAGGGGACGTGATGTCAGGCCCCCTCCCCGAGGAGACCCGCACCGTCCGGAAAAAAAAAAACAGCAAAATAATTGAATCGATTTAATTAGTTCATACCACTCAACCATGAAAGATGTGGGTGAATGATGTGGGTTGGGCACATCCCTAGTTTTGAGTGGACGAAAGAGTGGACAAAAAAAGAGTGGTTGGTTCTTTGAGTGTTTCACCATTCCCAATAATCTTAAAATACGGATGAACATAATGTACCTGTAACTGTCACAATATCAGTGGATGGACATCTCCAAGACTTCATTCAAAATACAGACGTAACACTCAAAATAGAGACAGGTCTATGAGTCCCTGGACCTGATCTATTACCCTTTTTTGTATAGTGAGATGGCTCTGGAATGTTTCATGTCATTTGGTACAGTACCTTGCTCTAAAGACAGATTAAAGGCATGTGCAGCAAAAGGTGCTATCGGGTCAGCTGTGTCCTTCAAAAACCTAGCAGAGATGTTATCGAGGCCTGTAGCTTTTGCACAGTTTTTCCCACTGAAACTGGATTAAAAGAGAAACTGTTTGCTATAAAAAAAAACTAGATGAGTAAAAATCTTGAATGTGATCTAGCCCATAAATTCCTGGGCTGGGGGACGGACTCTCAAAACAAGTTTATGTGCAAGTGAAGCAGATATTAAAATGACTGCCAATCTAATTCTTATTGTTCACCTCCTTTCCGTCTCCTCTGGAACGTCAGATCTCTCAGCTGCCGTCAGCGACCATCTCCCGCTGTAGTGTGCCGGCATTCAGGTTTTAATTTACCATAGACATGATGCCACTAATAATAAATGAGCATGAATCTCAAACTCTGTACATCAGTCTGGGTGAGAAGCATTCGCTCTGTGGCAGCGGCCACACATACCTGCATATGTTTCTTCTTCCTCAACTACCAGGAAATACATCAGGTTAGGCCCCACCCACAATGACCCTTAGTCAAATAGCAAAATAGCTATATGCTGGTCGGTAACACTATGAAAACCCCTTGTAGTCTTTGCCATAAATGTTTGCCATACAGGAATTGAATTGCCCCTTGCAGCTATATTTTTGTGTTCTTAATGTCACTCTACACGAGGAAAAAATTGGACTTCAACAATCAAGACATGCTTCAGTGTACATGCAGGGGCACTGGTGATAATTTACAACTGTGTTGGTCCTGCCGTGATCGTAGCCTCCACTGGCCCCCTTCCAATCCAATCTGGGAGAGGGGCTGTTCAAATAAGCTCCTTATTATCATGTCTGGGGGAGAGGAAAGCGGGGGAAATAACAGCAGAGAAATATAGCAGACCATTAAGTGTTGAGACTCGGTAATGCAGCTCAAAGAGTAGCTTCCTATTCCATCCCAGCCAAAGCCAAGGCCTGAGCTCACAAGCAAACACAGCTGTCACCCTTGAACAGCCTAGATGGTCATCTTTAAAGCTTAACCCTAACACTTTTTATTTCTCCTGTAAATCCATGGGTAATTTTTTTTTTTTTACCCTTCCCATTTTCTCCCTAATTTAGTCATTATGCCAATATGTGTGTGTGTCACGGTCCTGGTCATTGCGCTATCCTCCGTCGGTCTGGGGAGGGCGTAGAGTACCACGTGTCTCCTCCCGAGACATGTGGAGTCGCCGACCGCTGCTTTTCACCTGACAGCGAGAGGTTTCAGTCACCCCAACCAACCGGCCAGTAGGAGTCACTAATGCAACAACCAGGACTAATACACCACCGGCTTCCCACCCGCAAACACTGCCAATTGTATTTGTTGGAATGTCTGACCAAGCCGGAAGTACCGCTACCAGGAATTGAACCCCAGGCAGGCGAGTGCTTTAAGCTCTACAATATTTTTAGTGTAGCATCCAATTTAATTTGTTTGTTATGAAATTAATAGTGCTTTTAACTCTACTGCTGTAATAAAAACGTGTGGCATGATTCAAATTATGATGTTACTTCAGTGGCCTTTCAATTACATTGAACAGTTGAAAGATCTCTGATTATTGTAATTCAAAAGCCCAACATTAGGTTCTGATATGATATTGATTGTTTATATCATGCTGTTGAACCTTACTTTACGCTAATTTATAATGAGTTCACTATTTTATACTGCACTATTTTATACTGATTTCTGTAACAAGATTATTGTAATTCAAAAGCCTATTGGAACATGAGGTTCTGATATGATATTGATTGTTTGTATCATGCTGTTGTTTTAATTCTGCTATGCACTGCTTTGCACTGCTATTGTATGTCTCTTACTGAATTTTATGCTGTGAAGCACTTTGAGCTGCAATTCTTGTATGAAAGGTGCTATACAAATAAAGTTTATTATTATTATTATTACATTATAAAGGCATCAAATATTTTTTATTATAGTATTAAAGTAATGTATTTGTCATTGTCAGTAACATCTTTGTCATATCATGTACCTAGTATATGTTTGTAACATGATGATGTTATAGGCCCGGTATTAAGCTGTCGGCTTTATCGTTATCCTCGATATTTGTTTAGGATTGTACATGAAGATGTAGGCTAATTCTAAATGGAGCAGCCTCTGATAACTGTTTTTTAAAATGTTTATCAAATTAATGCAATCTATCAACTATACATTTGGCCTTGAGCTGACTTATTATACCACTAGCACTGCTCTAGTCCCTCTCTCTCTCTCTCTCTTTCTCTCTCTCTCTCTGTCTCCCAGACAGAAGCGTGTTTGTTTCTGATCTTGCTGGCAGAATTCAGTGTGTGTTCAAGAAGCTCTTCTCCTCCACTCTGTTCACATAGCCTCTGGGCTATAGGCTGAGCTTTAGAGGTCAGTTGCCACCAAGGAGACATACATGAGCCATCAATTAACTCAGCTTGTGATCATTTTCTGCAGTGTAGTTTGGATGTAGCTGAACTGCTTTTTCAAAGTAGTGTTACTGTAGTTCGACAAGTCACTGCAAGAAATAAAAGTCCTTTAAACGGGAGCTATTCGGTGTGCAGATCTCTGTTCAACTCTTTTTTGACAAACCACATTTTTTGTTTTGGTGAGTTTAGCAACTTATACTGTTAATTTCTCCAGACCTCTTTTGGCAGAGCCTGAGGTATGGCCAGCAATAGTATACCCACTCAAATCCAACCCACACAGAACAAAAAAAAAAAAAAAACACGTCAACAAAGTGCAATACCAAGCTGGGCTCTTTTGCTTAGAGAGCACTGTTTGACAGTGTTACAGATTCTAACTTTAAGATTAACTTTTAATTGGTGAACTACAGTTTTGGAACATAGTTTCCCCATAAAGATACAAAGTATACAAAGAAAAATCCCGTTGCTCATGGCCCGACGCCATGTGGGGCAGATGATCTCCGTGCGTAGGGAGGATTGATTGTTCTCATGTGTATATGGCTCTGATTTATTCTGTAGTGAGGTTACGGGTCCCAATCACTCTTTCCACTAAGTGGTGGTGATACAGAAAACTCAAGTGTTCCAACCACCACTGAATCTCAAATGAGGAAGAAGCGGTGTTGCCGTCTGGGTAGAAAACCGGGTGGAGTTTTCTGAATTTGCCTCTAATAGCACAGTGGCAGTAGTCAACATTGTGGCTGTATTGTGTAGATAGGGAGCGTGTTTCCCCCGACACTGTCCCTCTGACATCACTGCATCTATATCCCCTGTCTCAGGCAGTCTGGTCATGCTGTGCCTGGGGAGCCTGTGGCAGGTTGCTGCTTCCCACCACTGCGGCGATCAATGGCCAGCTTGGTTAAGAAGTAGAAATCAATGGTTTTAATGGGAAGAGCTTTCACCGTGCTCCATAAAGGCACTCGTCTTTGAAAGAGGCAGGAAGTGCAGAACGACAGCCTTGGTTCAACAGACATCAACAGACGATTACAAAATATAGCCTACATGCATGAGAATGCTGCTTGTTTAAAATTATATTTTATCTTTGTCTTAAGTTTGACAGTTTGAACACTCTGGTACCCACGAGTGAAGCCAACAGGAAGACAAATATCCACGGCTAATGTGTCCAACAAGGTTTTTACGTGGGAAAAGATTGAAAGGGATTATAGTATTGATTCTATCCACTTCAGGGAAGCCATTACAATGAGAGTAGAGAGCACTCAAACAGAGGCACAGTGTGTTCCTTCCTTTCCCTCATCCATCCTTTATTTCATTTTTCTCTACATCCTCGCAGCTTGCACTAATGTTTTACACGACAAGGAACAGGAAAGTGCATAATTTCCCCTGCTGGAGAATGAGATGTCAGAGAGAGAGAGAGAGAGAGAGAGAGAGAGAGGAAGAAGAGAGACAAAAATGATGAAAGTCTTATGAATGCTGACAGTGACATCATTGCATTCTCTCTCCCACAACAGAAGGTCAAAGCTTCTTGGTGCCGTTTCTTGGTGCTGCATTCTTAAGTTGGGCCCCTTGTGACTGTTTGAAATAAAAACCAGTGAAACAGAATTGTGTGAAATAAGAATTATCAGATGACGGCGTGAGATTTAAACTGCTCAGCTCGGCCGTCCTTGGCAGGAGTCCTGTAAGGGAGGCTTTGGTCTACTGGAGCACGAAATGTAGCAATTCTGACAAAGACAGCATCACAATCTGCACACAGCTGTTCACAAAGGGCTGTGTCCTCAGTTGTGCTTGAAGACAAAAAAAAAATGAGAAGAAACGTTTTCACACAAAGTCCAAAGTTTTTTCCTGTGGATTTTAGAGACAGAAGAGAGACAGAAAACAAGGGGAACCTCATCATCCGACATTCTTCTCTCTCTCTCTCTCTCTCTCTCTCTCTCTCTCACACACACACACACACACACACACACACAAAAGATTCAGATGGTCAAGCCACCTTTAAGTCAGCGCCCTATGTCAGTGATTTGCCGAGCTACCGGTATCTGCAGAATTCATATGTGGGAGGCTCATGACGGCCTGTAGCTAGAATGCATTGTGGTCAGTCTACAATGAGGTCACATTCTTTAGCCCTTTGCGATTAGGGTGTTTTCACACCAATGTTCATTTGAAATGGACCGAATCAGAAGTGAAATTGTCAATTTTGTCGCAGTTTTTACTGGATCAGTTTTGTTTCACATTGTCAATTGACAAACAAACCAAATTCGTGATCATGCAGGTCAGCCTTTTATTGGAGATCGTTTTGAATCCTAATGAACATTATGTGAAATGAAAATAATTATTGTCATCTCCACTTCAGCTTGCACAAATGTTATGAAATGCTATTTATGTTTTCCAATTCACCGTCAGTGATTAATTAGGCTATGCACTATCTACCGTCACCTGAATTATGCATGCAAGGTCGCTGATTTTTTTTTTGTATCACAACAAGGTCTGGCTACTTTGAACTGATTTTGAATGAAATGTGCGATTTTTCAGGTATTTTCCTGCTTTTGTTCTGATTGCTTTCACATCTCAAGCGAGCCGCTCCGCATCAAACAGGTGGACCAGGGTGTGGTTGTTTACTGTCTTCACACCTCCCCAAATGACACAAACCACAGTGAGGCAGGACAGTGTAGAGGTAAAGAGGCTGCCCGGTAACCGAAAGGTCGCTGGTTTGATCCCTGGCTCTGAAAGGACGGTAAACTCCAGTTGTGAGCTGGTGACTGAAGGATGGCTGGTATTACATCTACAGTGCACACCATCTCTGCCTAAGCGCCCTTGAGCAAGACACTGAACCCCCAAACTGCTCCAGGGGCGCTGCACAGTGGCCAACCCTGAACTTTGACCTCACTGAAGAAATGCATGTGTGGAGGACTGTGTGTCTGAGAAGGTAGGAGAAATATGCGAAAAGACAATTTTCAATTGGCTTGTGTACGTTGATAATAAATTAATCGTCTTTATTTAAATGATTCAAGCGGACTAAACAAGGCAGGTGCAAGCATGCCCTAAGAACTGGATTCAAATTACTGTCTGTGGATCAGCTTAATTACCTGAACATGAAAATTGGCTTTCATAACCCATGGCTACCTATTAATTATATTATATATTATATAATTATATATAAGTACTTTTTTAAGAAGCCTATCTGATTTGCCACAAAC
This sequence comes from Parasudis fraserbrunneri, assembly GCA_900302295.1. Classification (NCBI taxonomy): domain Eukaryota; kingdom Metazoa; phylum Chordata; class Actinopteri; order Aulopiformes; family Chlorophthalmidae; genus Parasudis; species Parasudis fraserbrunneri. Next base: position 7,612 of record OMKL01137454.1, read on the forward strand.
TGGAAGTGCTTTCAGTCCATTCAAAAAGTGCTTGCACCCAGGTTTTGTTTTTTTAGTTACTGTTAGTAGAAAATGTTAACAATTGTTAGCAATGCTAAAGGAAGTCAATGAGACCATGATGTGATTTTTCAGAGACATGCCTCATTGACTCCCACTGGCATTGCTGACAAATGACAAAAAAAACCAGTGAAAGTGCTTTTGGCACTTTTTGACAGTTTGTGACACATGAGATCGGATTCTTAAAAATGTGTCCAATCACTTTAATAGCATAGCATGTATCTATCTGCATTCATGGGCCATCTTCAGCACCTGTGTCTAATTTGGCTCCTTGTTCTGATCTGGGGCCCGGTCCAGTAGGTCTCTGACAGGCATACAGAGCAGGCTTACTGCACATGCTCAGTCGGTGCCAGAGCCAGCAGCAAGTCAACCTCTGCCTTGTCTGAGGAACGAGGGGAGGAAACGCTCTACAACAAAGTCTGACTCTGAACAAACACCTCTTTTATTCCATTTCTCTCTTTTTCTCCTGGGGTATTTCTCTCCATCCCTCCCTCTTTCTTCATCACCCTGGTCCCTCTCTCCCCCAGCTCTTAGTGATAAAGCACAACGTTTGAGTTTTTAACAAGTGTCTCAGCTTCCCTCTGCAACTGACTTTCACTACATTATCTTCTGAAAATCCTGAGGCTTAATACATTCAAGACAAAATTATTTATTTCCCATTCATAGCACGGTTTCACACTCTAAGTTGCTCATGCCGCTCTGATAGCGTTTTGCACCCATTTGACATCAACATTCAAAGGTCAAGTCACGTTCATCCAACTATACTACCCGGTCCAGTAGGTCTCTGACAGGCATACAGAGCAGGCTTGCTGCACGTGCTCAGTCGGTGCCAGAGCCAGCAGCAAGTCAACCTCTGCCTTGTCTGAGGAACGAGGGGAGGAAACGCTCTACAACAAAGTCTGACTCTGAACAAGCACCTCTTTTATTCCATTTATCTCTTCAACTGTAACAGCACTACAAAAAAAAGTGGAATTATTTACTTAAATTTATGAGTTAAATCTACTTTGTTAGAATGGACAATAGCCTCTCTGTTTTGGTCTGAATTTCAGTTCATAGGACTTCATCATGACATTTCAGAGTGCATATTGCTGTCACTAAAAACAATAAGAGCTGTATTGACACTACCTTTGTAAATTCCCAAATTATATATATTTTTTAATTCTCATTTTGACTACGTAACCCACCTAGTGAAATATGGCAGTTGCTGAGACAATAACTGCAATTTCCTTCACTTGGTCAGCGTTGAACAACCAAATGCACTGCAGTCATTTCCAATTTCAAACTAGACGTGCTACCCACAGCGGGTATATCCCCCCATGGCCCGAATACTCAATCCACCTTTTGTGACCATGCCCCTAATCTGAGCCGTTGAGGAGTAGTTCATGTTTTTAGTTTTATGAGGATGACGCCACCATGAGGCCAGATTGACTCAGAACTTCACAGGCCTCCTTGCTATGGTGAGGCAAATATATTTGTCAAGTTTGTTGGAAATCGGATCAGAAGATACACTAACTTGAGTATTGAATGTTTGGCCTGATGGTGGCACTAGAGGAAAGGTCATGGGGTCGCCAAAATCAATAGGCCTCTTCCTCTAGCAGTCATGAATGTGCACAGAAAATTTGAAAAGATTAGAACAAACGCTATTCGAGTTATCACGTTAACACAAAGGATCTGCGGCGGTGGCTGCGGTCGGGGTAAAACCATAATATCACTGACTCTTTCGTTGGAGGATATAAATATGATCAGTGGGATCGCTCTTCTATTTAAACCTGTTCATGAGGTGTAGTCTACAGCAGCTATCAGAAGGATAGCCTAATTACATCCTATTTCAGCTTTATTTCAATTATTTTTTTCGATTCCAATTACCTGTATGTTCCTCCTCACGGTTAATGAGGCTCAAAAGTCACAAAGTAGGTTATTTATATAACCTAAAACATTATTATTTCTCTCACACATAAATGTCAGGAGAGAAAAAAAAAAATTTTTCACACTGAAAGTATATTTCAGATTTTCACAAAGTCTTATTCAACTTTAATGAAATGAGAATAGCAAGGGAGAGAGTAGAGAAAGGGCCCTGGAGGTCAACTGGATACGATAAAACCAGCTCCAAGACACAAGAAGACCTGACTCCTAGACTGTTCTCAGGCATCAAAATCAAAGACTTTGTGAGGTGACTTTCAATGTCTTGTTTGGCCAAATTCAGTATAGCAGTAACTGTGCGAGTAGTACAGCAAAAAAAAATTGCTTTCAAGTTTATCTCCCGTCCTGTCACAGGTATTGTTGGTGCAAGATTAGATGGTTTATAATACATTGATGATATACTATCGACTTTTGTACCAACAGTTGGTGGAATAGTAGATAAGTATTTTTTCTCAGTTTTACTCCTCGCATAGTTAACGCTGTTTGCCTTTGAAGCGCGGTGCACTTGACATTTTTCCGTGCTCCTGGTGTACCCCACAAAGCAATGCAAAACAGTTTCCAGTTGTAAGCTGTAAGCTACCGGCAGATATACTTGATAGAGGATAGAGGGTTGTGATTGCATAGGAGGTGACGTATTGTATTAGAACAAAGAGTTCGATTACAAATTATAAATTAGAGAAGAAGTAGCAAGTAAATGTATCTTCCTTTAGGTTGATAGTAAAAAAGTTCTATCATATATGGGTTGGCAGCAATGACCAGAGGATGATCTTATCCTCCAGTTGACTTTTTTATGCAACTCTTACGGTTTAAAGGTACACACTGCCATCTAGTGTGAGGGAAGGAGCAGTGATCAGTTTGAACTCAGACTCTCTCAGCTTGTCACAATGTCTAATCTGCATAGGAATAACTAAGTGCCTGAACCCCACACGTTTGCACCTTTCTTGCAATGTAAGCGTGTTTGGCTGTCAGCTTCAGGTCCTCTATCACAATTTAGTGCAGCAGAGGGGGTAGATTGTAGTGGGCCATGCCATACTTCTAAACATCGAAGAGGAAACTGAGGTTAAAGAGGTTAAAGCTAGAGGGGGCGGTTCCTATCTACACAGTACAACCAATGTGTTCCCACAGCTACCACACCATTAGAGGCAAATTCAGAATCGCCACCTGTTTTCTACCCAGAAAACAACACTGCTTCTTCCTCATTTGAGAGACTTCAGTGGTGGTTGGAACACTGAACTTTATGCATCACTGCCACTTAATGGAAAGAGTGACGGGGAACATTCAACCTCGTTGTAGAATAAATCAGGAGCCACTAGGCGGTGGTGTGCACGAGAGGACAGGCGATCGCTCCTGCACGCACGTTGCAGAAGGAGATCTGACTCAAATCGTGCTGTGTGGTGAGGAACAGGATTCTTCATAATACTACAGATACTCTATGCATCTCTATGAGGAGAGGATGAAGTCCAGAGAGACTTGGATCTGAAGTAAAACACTGTAAAATACTATACTGCTACGTGGAGTGGATTGCTGCCAAACCAAATGTTGCTGTGTTTAACATGCAATGACAATCAAGCATCTATATTAGGACAGTAAACTATTAGAAACGAATGTACACAGGTGTACGCAGGTGTACGCAGGTTAATCAGAGTCAACACTGCATCGATGAAGATAAGTTTAAGTTTTATTGTCCTGTACCCGTGTGTTCCAGCATTTTTCACTTTCGGACCAAGTTTCTGTGTCCTCTCCTCAAGGCTTCTGAGGACACCGGATGGGCCCACAGCTCCCTTTTATGTGGGCTGGCTGGAGCGCATGAGACCCCTCCCTTCGACAAATTTGACTGCTTCTCTCTGCAATGGCTGCTCCTTGGCACGCTGCCCACGTGATCACAGGACGATAAATGTGAGGAATTAGAACAAGGGGATAGGAAACTGCCCTCACGATCTGGCCTAAAAGTGTGAGTAACTGTTGAGCTGCTGTCCGTATATATGTATACACGTCAAATAAATTGAACCTATCTAACGGATCTCACTGCTGTAAGTGAATCAGTACAATTGGAGTACTCTTCTAGCTTTCACCATTGTGACCTGGATGAAGGGGTTAATGTATTCAATGTACATGGTCAGAGGCTCTTTTGAGCTGCATGTTGGTAGATCTTTTGGTCGCGGTCAGACATCTTTACTCATTGACCGAATTTCCCCACGGGATAATAAAGTATTTCAATTCAATTGAAAATCAGTAGGGGCGACAAGCATCTCTACAGTCCTCCTATAATAACTTTACAGATTAGAATTACCCTCTACATCTCTGTGCCGCGAACACATAAATGGTACGGTAGCGGTGTACCCATTTCCTCTTGCATCGAGCATGATTAGTTAGCAGCACAAGTTCTTGGAGAAATCTATGAAATTCCAGCCAAGGGACTGTGGTGGATACAATGGGGGCCTTTTCAGACGATTCGATCGCAGCAGACATCTACAGAATCGCACGAGCAGAAACTGTAATGATGTGTTCACTGAGCCGTTTTCCAGTGGGAAATCTTACCAGAGGAAAAAAAGCAACAGTTTAGTTTACCCGAACCAAGGGTCAGGCTCACACCACTGACCACTGAGACAGAATAGCGCTTAAAGGGGCATTTTGATGATTATTCTTCTTTTTTATCGTTCTGTTGTGAGGAGGACATGTGATGATCGGACATAAAACCTACCAACGTGTTCTGTGTCTCGAGAAACTCCGCAGACCTCTAGTGAACTGCAGACACTATTTCCTAAACTATTTCTCCAACTTTCTTTGAGTTGGGCCTAGTTCAATTGAAAATAGTTGAGGAAATAGCGTTTGCGGTTCATGAGAGGTGAAGTGGCTCTTTAATAATTGCTTGCTAAAGGGCACTCAAAATCTAGCCCCGGCGGGATGAATGCTGGGTTTTAAGCTCACAAAAAAAAAACTCAATCAATCGTCTGCCGCTACTAGCGACTTCCTTGGGGATAATCATGCCAACATTTCCTCTGCTTTGATGTTTGGCAAATTACCTTGATTTCCCCCAGCCTTGCTCGAATCCACACAGAGTCTGTCATACAGACAGGTGGGGTTATCGACCCTTTTTTCATCAGTGTCTTCTTGTAGGCAAAACTCTGTTTCCACAACCATGGAAGTCATTGGATGTCACGTGGTTTCATCCGAGTCTGTCCCTGGAGACTTCAGAAAACAAATTCTGTGCTCACTCCCAAAATTTCATCATTGTTTGCAAACAGTAAAATGGTCTATTAAACAAAAGACTGTTCCATCAATATAAAGCCCCCCCCTCATATTCAGAGGTTGCAGGGTTCATCCATAATGCACACAGCAAGACAGTGAACAGATTGAATTGTCACAACTCAGGCTGGTACAGATGGTGAATGAAAGTAGAATGTGCTGTTCTGTCTCTGCATCCTGGTCATAAACCAGCGACTAGATTAGCCGTAGAAACGATCTCAACGTGTCTTGGGTTCGAGTCCACTCAAGTGAACAGTGTGACTAATCTACATTTAACCCACGGTCACCTTCGACATGTCTGTCTGTCTAATACAAGTGTAAGTGGAGACCGCAGGTCACACTTGACTGGTTTGGAGAAGTAATGAGGGTTTATTCAATGTGTATAGGTTATGTGGATGAACTAGTATTACACATTCACTGTAGCCTCCCACAATGTTATTAATATCCAATGACACACACACATACATACACACACACACACACACACACACACACACACACACACACACACACACACACACACACACACAGACACAGACACACGCACACGCACACGCACACACACATACACGCACACGCACACACACATACGACAATGCGACAGTGGGTCAGGAGGTAGAGCCGTCGTCTGGTGATCTGAAGGTTCCCGGTTCGATTCCCGGCTCCTCCTGGCAGTGTGTCGAAGTGTCCTTGAGCAAGACACTTAACCCCTAACTGCTCCCGACGAGCAGGTTGGCACCTCGCGTGGTCGCCTCCGCTGTCGGTGTGTGAATGTGTGAATGGGTGAGTGTGAGGCATAAGTTGCAAAGCGCTTTGCTTTAAAGCATAAGTGCAATCCATTTACCATTTACCATTATATTGGTGTTGGAGGTCTAGAAAGGGATATAATAATAATAATAATAATAATAATTATAATTATTATTATTATTATTATTATATTTGTGTTAGAGGTCTAGAAAGGGATATATTAATAATA
>OMKL01137478.1:0-11164 GCA_900302295.1 Parasudis fraserbrunneri
TCTCACTGTTCCCCACTGAGAACTGTTAGATGGAAATGTGATGCTATTGCTCCCTCTACTGTCAGAATAGGGAAATGCTTAGTCGGTATATGGGAAGACTAAGGGCCCTATTCCCGTGAATCCAGATGCAAGTGCATCTAGATGTAAGCTCAGGGCCCTGCCTCACGTGGGTGTGCCCAACTCGGTTTTTGGTAATTTGGTGACCAGGGATACAAGCGCGGCTCATTTGTCATAAGGGCTGGGGCAGGAGGAATACATTATTAGCAGGTGGGGTTGGGGCTGGCTTCACTTAAGGCCAATCAAATCAGCTCTACTCGTTCCCCGTAAGAACAGTGCATGCCAAGGCGAAGCATTTTGATGATTTGGTATGGCTCAGAAAAGTCCACACCGGGGCTCCGTCAGAATAAGTTCAACCAGGGACAAACTAGAGATCCAGTGGCAATAGTTTGCCCTGCCTGTATCACCCATAACATCATTACAGGGCAGTTATATCATATATACTCGAAGTCGTCCAAATATGAATAAATGGAGATTTTATTTTCCATGCAACCATACCATGCTTGATATGTTCCATCCACATGGGGTAATATACACCTATCGAAATTAATCCAGTATAACATTCAGTATAACATATTTAACACAAATCAAATTATGATGTCCATAGATACGTGACTCAACTAACTTTATGAACCGTTTCAATATGATAGGAGGCAGCCCACAGTTATTGGATAGGCTGGCCTGTCTCACAACATTTAACATGTCTGCTGTCACTCTCGCCCCACCTCTGGAAACACACACACATGTTTGTTCAATTATATTAAAAATGATTTTCCAGCCAGTGCCAAGGATAGTCTACACACCTGACATTTCCACAGTCCTCATCAGTCTCCCTTTAAGAGGGAAGTAATACTTTAAGGTACTACCGTGTGTGGAAAGAATGTCTTGCAGAATGTTTTTATTATGCCTTCCCTTCCAGGAATGATCTGTTGTTCCATCAAATTATTTTCTGTATAAATAAGGATAAGAATAGGAAAAGAATAAGACAAATGCACAACAAGCAAATAATACTGTGTTTCTCCCTGTTTAAATCACCTGCAATAATTAAGTTGGCTTGATATTGTAATTGCCTTTTTTGTCACTGCTACTCCTCCTACAGCTTTGAAGCTACCAGCTTCAAAATCACTGGGCATCTTCAGGGTATGCCCGTGGGGTGTGCTTGTGCTTTTTGTATGGATAGCTCACTTCAATCCTTTCTTTCACTAGTTTTTTCATCCCTTTTTTCTCATAGACTTATAGAGGGGTGTGGCTATTATCAACTTTTAAGCAGGAGCCTTCCAACTTGCAATACAACTTAGGACATGTCCAACTAATGAATGTTGATGCTTGAATATCAATGAACTTTACATTCTAGTTGATGTCTGCAGCCTGTTGTTGTCAATCTGTCCCAGTGCATTGTATGCAAGTTGTCCAGTTGTCACTATGCTATTTTTGTCGTGTCTGTCATACATTGAAACTTGTTGGTTGAATGTCTCCATTATATCCAAGACAAATTTCTGGACATTTTTCTGTATTTGGCAAATAGAGTGTATCTGCAGCCATTATCCGATACACCATTTTGGGTCCCTCCTAGTAGGCATTTACTTAAATCTGGGACATGGCAAAATCGAAATGACACAACTGAAAACAAGCCATGGGTGATGATGATGATGATGGGTTAAAACACTGTGAGCAGTGCAAAGACTCCGTAGAGCAGAGCACAGGGGTAAGCCACCAGCAGCTGCTGTCCATTCATGGCCAGCGTGGAGATGAAGATCTTGGAGGCGGAGAGACTACACCAACTAATCACCAACAGGGCCAGAACTGTTCCCATGAGCCCTCTGTAAAAAAAAAAAAGAAAAAGAAAAAAGAATGGCCATTATTTGAACAAATAATTGACTGCAATTTAAGAGTTTCATGAGATATTAACTTAGAGAAATAAAATTGCCAGATACACAAAAATTCCAACATTATTGCTGACATGAACTTAAAGGCACAATCCACAATCCCAGTATCCCACTACTATGTTTACATAGTAATCTATTAGCTTGAAGGTTGCAGGGTTTTTTTTTTCCGTCTGAGCCTTTGACAGCATGACTTTTGAGGCTGTAAAAGGTTTGTTTACATTTGTAAAGTGTATACATTCGAGTAAAAATAGGCCTGCTGTTTCATTTATGGTGGGCTAAAAAAGTTTTTAAGTTTAATAAAAAAAATAAGATATCATGAGTGTGCTTGCCTTGCAAGCCCACTAACAAAAAACTATTTTACATCTTCAAGTCAAACTCTTATAGAACATAAGTTACCTTGTTACACAGTTTACATGGTCAAATAAATTCCAGATTGTAGCTTTAAAGCAAGATGAAATATTGTTAAAATATATTTTAAAAAAATGTCAAGATAGGTGACAATTTCATTGAAAGATCTTAACACCGTAAGTCATCTCTGAGAGAAGCTTGGATAACAGCGTCTCTTAAAATGTAGACATACGGCGCTTTTGGAATGAAATCTTTCCACTGTACGAGCGTCCGTGGGTAACAACAGCGACATTTGACAACTACATGGCGTGGAATGCAGCTCTCGCTACTCACTGTAAGGAGAAGAAGACTGCGAACGCGGAGAGGGCCACCATGGGCAGGAGGCAGTAGCCCAGTACGCTGGCCACACAGCCGTAAGACACCGCCAGCGAGCTCATCAGGTTGAGCAGGATATACATCCCCACACAGCCTATGGCGCTGATTCCGTACACATAGCCAAAGTGGGCTTTGCCTGCCTGCGCGTGGAAATAACAGAGGACGGTTTGATTTTTTTTTATTTGTCTCCTGGGGAGGAAACTTGGGGTGCGTTCACAAACACTCTCTCTCTCTCGCTCGCTCGCTCGCTCGCTCGCTCGCTCAACTACCAATCATATTTATAATGTTATCATGTAATAAAATGTTCTGAATTAGTTATGTTTGAGCTTTGACCACTGTAGGCCTATCACAAATAAAATCAAAAGTGTTAATGATAAAATAATAATAGAATACACTGTAGCCACCTGGGACTTTTAGTGGGCCCTTTGGCTTAAATGGGCCCAGGGGCGGAAGACCCCCTCCTTTCCTACCCTCCACTCTTCACGGCTACTGGGGGGAAGGTACCACGGGTTTTGGGAGGGGTTCTGAGGTCACTCACCATCAAGAAGGTGGCCCCCAGCGCGATACAGAATAAAATGGGGCCGGTTAGATCAGTCTCATTCATTATGCTGCCATCTGCTGGTTTCAAAGGGTTCAACACAGTCAGAGTCTTCTGCCAGATGTGGTCAAAATTTATCCCAAGCTCTGGAAAAATGTTAAAGTAGAGAGGAGGAATACCTCTAATTAACTCAAATCACAGAGCAAGAATGTAAAAAAAAATAAAATAAAAAAGCAACTTCAGCCCAAAACTAAAGCATGTCTCTCAGAATGATATTCAAGACTACATGAATAAACATAGAAGTTGTGCATTATCATGTAGAAGTACATATGTATGATGTGTTTGATCAGTGCATCTAGTTCCTATACCATAAGACCAGAGGTGTGGTTTTACCCTCAAGCAGTGGAGGCTCCTCTTCAAAATGACCTGATCCCGGGTCTCCCAGGGTTTCAGCCAGCATCTCAGGCTGGTATATGTGTCCCGTGTAAGGGTGTCCCTCAGACGGATCATAGACGCTAGGCATGGGAGCACCCGTTCCACTGAACAACGACACATTAGCAAGAAAAGCACATTGCTATCATTTTATGACCTCGCCGAAACAACACAGAGACAATCAAATACTTGAGATGAACAGTTGAAGTCCATTTCAAGTTTCGAGATGAACACTGTAGTCAAACCTAATTATCGAATGACGGTTAAATTGGACTGGTTAAAGACTGTAGCGGTTGAGTACTTTCTGGTGATGTAACACATAATTTGGATTAAATTCACCACTGCAAATACCGGCACATGGGCTGTCCTAAGCATTTCAAAATGGACTTCTATGGATCTTTTTCTCTAGGAATCGAATGTATAATCTGTGCTTTAGGATGGGGGTCACGATACATTTCTTCAAATCCTCAAAATGTCCGAGTATGTGGCTTGCTCTATCATTTTCTGTGACATCGATCTTAAACACATTTTGAGTTTTATACACTGTGGGAAACAGGAGAATATAAAGATATCTTTATTATTTCTCTACCTCTACTATCAAGCGTCACCAAGCCATGTATATTTTTGAGGAAATTACCTTCAAAGTTAATACGTTATTACGCTGGAATAAGGCCATTTTCATTTGTTACCAACTATATTCATATTCTGAATTCATCAATAAGACATATAGAATGGTATTTTAGTAAAATATGACAAAACCCAAAAAGCCATAATCTTTTTGATGAAAAGCATAATTTCTATGCAAATGAACCATTGTAACCTCCACCTGAAAATTATAGACAATATACACATACTTAGCTGATTGTTGTATAATATATAAATTATGATGCTCCTCTCTATCTCAAATCTAAATAGAATTATCCACTCACTGGGTTAAAGGCCCAATTAGTGATCCAAACATCAACAAATGGGTAGTCCCACCACCAAAAATAAGAAATAGGAATGGAGACATGTTTTCATTCGCTAGTTGACTGACTGAACTCTTGATACAAGGACTAACACTAGACAACAGGTAAATATGAGTTTGTTTTGAATTGTATTCGCTGTATTTTGTGGCTGTAAACGGTTTATTTACGTTGGTAATGTTTGTAAACCCTGGCGTAAAACAGGTCTATTTTCTGATTTACAGTGGGTTGACAAAATTTCAAATGATTTAAAAAATCCCAGATTGGGCCTTACTTTGTTTCCCCAACCTGGCATGAAGGAATACTGGCCATCATAGGCTACATAATAGCTAATGATACTGTAGATACTTACTCATCCTGATACTCTGGGCTTATGGCGTCGTAAGTGTCATAGCTGTAGGCCACAGTCTGACCCTGGTCATCGATGTAATATCCTGATTGGTAGAAGTCCTGGTCGAACTGCTGGAAGTCTCCCATGCTGAGCAACCAGTCAAGACAAAGCACAATACAGGCGTAGTATCAGCGATACTGTATTACTGGAGGACATTTTGAAGGATATGCCTGACTGTCCAAAACAAGACAAATGTATCTACAGATTTGTCTACTTTGCATTGTAATCAAATTTGCTGTGAACATTTATGCCCAGTAGAAGAAGAACTCTACTGATTTTTGTGACCCCATGATTTTTCCTCTAGCACCACCATCAGGCCAAACGTTCAATTTTCAAATGAGCGTACCTCCTGACCCGTTACTCATACAGTAATGAAAATGATGCACAGAGATACAGCTCCTTATGGACAACAAACTTGCCATAAGGACCAATGAAGTCTGCTGACTTTTTGAATAACACTTTTTCCCTTACTCCCCCTAGCCTGTTCACCTAATTCTCACAAAACTCACTGTGTGGCATCTGGGAACCAACATCTTTAAATGTGTCATTTAGATAATTGATAGGCCAAACCATATGACCACCACATCTGATTGAATTTCAGAAAAATGAATGGTTAACAGGAAGTGATGTGTTACTTGTGAACACATTGTCCGATTTGCGCCAAACTTGACAAATGTGTTTGTCCTACAATAGCAAGGAGGCCTGTGAAGGCCTTTTGAACCATTTGGCCTCATGCTGGCGCTTTTTTTTCACTAAACTAAAAATGTTAACTACCCCTAAATGGCTTGTCCAATCATGATGATTATGTCAAATGTGTTGTTACTTTGCAAGTAACAATTTATATTTCTCAAATACAGACTTTTCCCCTACTCCTAGGTGAGAATGTAATTCTCACTTAACCTCATGTGTGTCAACCAGTGTCCACCATTTCCAAAGGTTTTATAAAGACCAACCCAAACTGTTTGACGCTAAGAGTGTGCTCTCCCTATCAATACAGCCAAAGCATTCCCACAGCTACCGCACCGGCAAATTCATAAAACTCCACCTGTTTTCTACCCAGAAGACAACACTGCATCTTCCTCATTTGAGATTCAGCGGTGGTTGGAACACAGAATTTTCCGCATTACTGCCACGTAGCGGAAAGAGTGATGGGGATCTGTAACCTGACTACAGAATAAATCAGAGCCTCTAGGTGGTGGTATACACATGAGAACAGTCAATTACCCCTACACAGGTTGTAGAAGATCATCTGTCTAACGTGGCAATGGGCCACGAGGAAAGGGAAGTGCACAATCTATGCATCTCTGTGGTTTGACCAGATTTAGGGCGTGGCCAAAAGGTGTCATTGAGGATTTGGGCCTTTCCAGGGATATACCTACTGTCAGAGCATATGTCTAGTTTCAATGATCACTTTAGTATTGAGAAACTTAGTACTGTGCTGCATCCTCTCATTATAATGTTTGATATGATTTACTGTTTGCACCCATTTCCTCAGTAGAACATAGTAATAACATACACATATGATTATACTGTGAGCTTCCTATTTTGGAAAGGACATGTATCATGGTTTCTGAAGGCTAAAACACTCACCCCATTGGATTGGAGCCTGGTGAGAGGATGCAGCACATTGCTAAGTTTCTCAATACGATAAGTGATAAGTGAAATTATGACCTGTACTATTAAACATCATGCAAGACAACGTGTAAATAGGGCCTGTGTTAAAAAAAAGAAAAGAAAGTTGAACCCATCCATCGGGTAGGCGTAGTTCACCTTTTTGTGGGAATTGCTCCACCATGTGGTGAAATTAATCAAAACCTCACAGGTGTCCTTGCTGTCATAAGACAAACATATTTGACAAGTTTAGAGCAAATTGGACAAAGCGCTCGTCACTTCCTGTTAACTTTGCGTTTTTCCAGAATTTGATCAGATTTTTATAGTTTCCTTGAATTTGATTGAGTCTGGGGGTTATATCAATAAAGTTTGGTCTATATACACTATAATCTAAATAATAAATATTGATAACATCAATATGATATCACAAAGTGACAGCACATTTCGAATGTCATCATGAATATGCAGTTGAGGAGTGTACGCCTGCTGTCTGCTGTTTTTTTGTTGTTGTTTTTTTAAATCTTTTCTTAAAACAAAAGACAAAATCAGTTGTTTGAATAACTGCCATACAGTATACTCACATAGCAGTTGACTAGTTGAGAAATTCTCTCTACTGATACATCATACTGGTGACTGACTGTATTATGTATCGTACCCTTTGTCTTCTTAAAGAAGGCTGCCCTCTGTGGGCTACTTACTGTGTAGCCGAATTGATTGGAGCTGTTGAGGTGGTTGAATATTTCAACAGCAGCAGAGCTAGTCTATAAACAGCTTAATGGAATGCTGTTCTTTACTGGCCTACTCAAACTTCAGTATGTTGAATGACTGCGGTACAGTAGCCTACACGTTCAAGCCAGAGTCCATACCTTGCAGCAAGCTGTGAAAGTGTTCTTGGTGTGTTGTCAGCGGAGAGAACATTTGAAGCCCATGTGTGCTATTAATAGTGTTCTATATTTGTACGAGAGGATATGACAAAATCAAACAGGTTGAACATAGTCTTTATTCTGTTTAGTCATAATTGAATGTAATGGGATTTATTTATTTTACAATTTCTGTATTGTTCAAGACTGTTATGCAGTTTGCTTTTGCATATTTTGTAAGGCAGATGTTAACTTACAAGACAATATGATTAAAATACAATACAGGGAAGTGAATTGGAATAAATTAACTTTTATCGTGGTTTATGCTAGATTTGTATTTATTTATTTATTTTATCTTGCGATAATTTGGCTGAAGTTACAGATTGTGGTCAGAGGTCTTTTCGCCGCATTGTTGAGCAGTATTGACTCCGCCCATACTCATACGCAGACCAACGTCACACACAGGCATGACATTGATGGTGCATTCCATTGAAGTCTGAACAAGCAAAAATGTCCCTCAACTCCGACTTTTCTGCGATGCATTTAGGCCTATCTGACATCATATCAACATGGTGGCATACACTATAAACTTTATCAACATTGTTTCAATCTCAAGAAGACAGTTGAAGCTAGATTTCCATCAGTACCAGTGTGGTAGCTTAATTCATAGTTGCTCAGAAACCTGCCACACAAACACCAGCTTATTGCGGTGTCACGTGTTTCCCTCTTAGATATTAAATACAATATGTTTTACATATCTAGGGATTCACCCTTGATATTTCCGAGCTGGACATCGGATTACACTGAGGTCGTAATTCCGATTCCCAACTGGGAGCTTCCGACATCCGACTTGAAATGGAATGTGGCATTCTGCACAGACCGGAAACAAAATAAACACAACCGTCATATGACTCTTGCTCGTCAGGTGAACAACAGCACCGAAGCCCAGTAACGCACTGTGAAGAGATTCCAAAAGTAACGTTAAAAGACCACTCATATCTTATACTCATATATTTTGTTGTGACCTATCGTTTACCCATCCAAGACAACATTAAGAATCAGCTACTTCATAGCTTGGACAGTTATTTAACTAATTACTGAGGCAGCTATCTATCTTGCTAACGTAAGCTAGCTTACGCATACTCTTCAGTTCAATTAGCTAGAAATAGGCCAAATAACGTACTAGATAGCGAGCTAGGCCATTTAACAAATGTCTAACTTTAGTTTATTTTCCCCCGACAGTTGCGGGCGGTGCTGTGACAACATAAACTTTGGCCACCATGGCTGATGTAAGTATGAACTCCTAACACGCTAATGTTAATCTCCTTTCACTCTAACAGCTAACTTTACGACTAGTTAACATTAGCTTGCTGCATAGTTGGCGAGTTTCATGCAACGTCAGCTAGGCTTATGAATGACATGGTAGGACTTAAATGATAGGGGGCTTAGAAACGTGTGTTCATCTGGGTATGGTAAAGGCCGCAAATTATTCAAATATTACTTGGCTACTATGATTTTCAATAGTTGCAAAATTCTAACACTGATTTATTGCAGGATTTGAAGAGATACCTCTACAAACAGTTACCAAGGTGTGTGTCATTCAGTAGATTTGATACTGCACATGTCATCAAAAGTTGATCTACAGATCATGTTCTACACTGTAGCTATGGGTGGAATTCTTAGTGTGTAATGAAGCACTTCTGTAAATCCCCTCTGTTTGTTTCCCTTTAGTGTTGAGGGTCTTCATGCTATTGTTGTGACAGACAGAGATGGCGTCCCAGTTATCAAAGGTAAGATCCACCTTGGTACATGGCTTGCCAGGCACATATTGTCTGCTGTCTGTTGTCATCCTGTCCCTTAGCCGTGTGAACATGACTCTACAATGGTTTGGTTACCTTGGTTGTGACACTCCAATGCTTGCCTGCAGGCACTTATCCAATTTTCTGCAAAAACTTAGCACGGACAGTCCAAAGCCTGCTCTCTACAAAAATAGTTTTAGTCCATAATGAATTGTTTGTTCACCAGCTTGGCATTCTCATGGCCACACGCTTCAAATCAACTTGGTGCGTGTGCACTGCAACGACAGCATGCCCAAACAACCTGGTTGTAGGATGGTTCAGAGAGGGTCGAGAATCAACAACCTGGTTGTAGGATGGTTCAGCGAAGGTCGAGAGTCAACTACCTGGTTGTAGGATGGTTCAGTGAGGGTCGAGAGTCAACAACCTGGTTGTAGGATGGTTCAGTGAGGGTCGAGAGTCAACAACCTGGTTGTAGGATGGTTCAGTGAGGGTCGAGAGTCAACTACCTGGTTGTAGGATGGTTCAGTGAGGGTCGAGAGTCAACTACCTGGTTGTAGGATGGCTCAGCGAGGGTCGAGAGTCAACTACCTGGTTGTAGGATGGTTCAGCAAGGGTCAAAAGCGAGCGTTTCGGCAGTTGTTGAGCATTATTCCGTTGCAGCGTGAGTGTGCTAAGTTGATGAGAAGCGTGTGGTCACAAAATGTTGAGTTGGTGAACAAACAATTCATTATTGACTCAAAACACGACTATTTTGGGGTAAAGGAGACGCTGGACTGTCCATGGTGAGTTTTTGGAGAAAATTGGAATAGATTAAGTGTCTGCAGGGAAGTGTTGATGTGTCGCGACCGATTTTAAGGTAACCAAACCAGGACTCTATACAGTCCCACAGTCATGTTCACACGGTTAGCTGGCCCTGTGCACCTGTTGTCATAGTAACCGTGTACTGTGAAATGTGAGTTGTTCAACATCATTTTCACTATTGTCACAAATTTGTGTACATCACTGTATTTTGTGAATTAAGTGTTTTTGAGTCTTAAGAGCTCAATCACTGTACGTTCAAGGTGGTAAAGATTGCAATGTTTAATAGGAAAAAACTAAAACTTTAAAGACATGAACAAATGTAGCCTGTATGATAAGTTGGGTTAGGGTTTGAAAGCACTTAAGAATCTAAGGGTGTATTCACACCTGGATCGTTTGGAGCAGTTGTTCTGATACAGGGGGCTTTTCCCCCTTGGATTGGTTCGTTGGGGCATATGTGAACACAGCAGTCACACTCGGATGCGGGACAAAACAAGTGAGCCGAGATCGCCAAGAAAGGGCCGTCCCTGCTCGCTTCCATTCGAACCCTGGAGCAGTTTGTTTGCAATGAGAACTCAATCAAAACCAACCTAAACAACTGATGTGTGTGTGTATGTGGTGATATTCACCCATAAGAGCCCATCACATTGTTTTCTAGTTGCAGTCTAGCCGCAACATCATCCGAGCTTGCTAGCACTTACCTGGGCCACAGATAATGTCATACAATTTCCCTATGCACTCATGGGTTTGCTCATATTTGCTTAAACTCGTAACATGTAATCACACACCAAGCACACCTACTTAATTGTTATACAGCAGGTCTGGTGAGAAACGCGAAAAGGAAAACTGAATGTCGCTGTGTGAACACAAACCATCCAAGGGACAAATCCAACAATTGTATCATTTTTGCCCTAATCAGAACAAAGCAAACGAGCTACAGGTGTGAAAACGACCAAATCCAATATTGAATCTGCTCATCGAATACAAATCCTTTCAAATCCCTTATCAAATATTTTCCAGGTAAAGAATGTGCATTGTGTGTATTGCTTTTATTGCACTTAGTACAGTAACAAACTATTCTTCCAGCATGTTGTAACACAACAA
>OMKL01137487.1:0-12706 GCA_900302295.1 Parasudis fraserbrunneri
ACGATACCCATCCCTAGTGTGTGTGTGTGTGGGTGGGTGTGTGTGTGTTTGTGTGTGTGTGTGTGTGTGTGTGTGTGTGTGTGTGTGTGTGTGTGTGTGTGTGTGTGTGTGCATGTGTGTGTCTGTGTGTACGTACGTATGTGTGTGTGTGTGTGTGTGTGTGCGTGTGTGTGTGTGTGCATGCGTGTGTCTGTGTGTACGTACGTATGTGTGTGTGTGTGTGTGTGTGTGTGTGCATGCATGCGTGTGTCTGTGTGTACGTACGTATGTGTGTGTGTGTGTGTGTGTGCGTGCGTGCTCCAGGTGGCATGTCCAGCCGCATGTCCACCAGCAGTGCCTCCAGCGCTCGGAGTCGACAGAGCTCCTGCGTGACGGGGAAAGAGAGTGCCAGGTCCCAGAGCAGCCGACCCTGGAAATAACCCCCCCCCAACCCCAATGTCCTCACAACGTACTTCCAGCACAAATTAAAGACCTTCTTATTTCAGTATCGGTCGTGCCCCATGAGAATCTCCATGATATGGGGCATCTATCAATCCATCCATGATCGAGATGATCCCTGTCTTTCACTATTTGCCATGTACTGCAGTCAGAGGTGGGCATGAGCATGTTGCAGGTACTGTACGTCCTTTCAGCTACTTCAACTGATTTTTCCTGTTGTTGCTCTACAGTAGTCTGTACTCCTCCCCAGGTACATTTTGTTGGACAGATTATCTCTGCTTTACTCTCAGTGGACCATTAAAGTTAAATCGGTGCATCATTCCATTGTTCTGGGCAGGGTTAGGTAACCGGCCAACATGAGTCATTCCCTACTATGTTAAGGGATCTATTTTCATGCTGGCGCAGACTGATTAGCAATTTCGTCAGGGCTAAACAAACTGTTTCCACCTGCACCTGTTTTTGTGGCTCGAAAGGAACCCACTTGTGCCAAGATGAGTGGGGTGGTGCTGCTGCAGCAGTACAATTTTGGTATCCATTTTGGCTTTTAGAATTAAAGGGATAGTGCTTATCTGATTTGTTACAGAGTCCTTTTGCCTTCCATCCAAACTAGTATTCTGTTTTTTTTATATATAGGAAGCAGAAAATGTTAGTATTATGCAAAGCATACTAGTAGAAGTAAACCTCTCAAAACCAAACACTTCTGTTTTTGGATGCACTGACTGCACTCCCACCTTGTGACAAATCAGACAGGCTTCCTAAAAATGTGGACTATTCCTTTTAAAGGCTTTTAAAGGGAAAATAAATGTTATGATAAAGTAACTCGCCTAATATGGTTTCAATACTTCAAGCTTTGCTAACAGAAGTTTAACAGCACAGCAAGCTGTAACTTAATAAAGTAATGCAGTAGGCTGCCTAATGTAAGCTGTTGTTTCACATACATCATAAAACTTAACAGTTTGGTAAAATAATCTATGATTTGAAGTTTTTATTATTATTTCATACAATGCGTTTTTGTCTTTACAGATAAATATAATATAAAAATAAATATAGCATATAAAGTGGTTTAGAGTTGCAAATCAAATTCTGCCTCATGACTTAAGTATAACAATGTCAGCAGTGCACAAGTAATCTCTGACCCATTCATATTTTTTTTTTACCCCCACCGAGGAGGTTGTTTTCACCCGTTTGTTTTTTAGTGAACAAGTTATCTCGAAAAGTAATGGCCGGATTGGCATTTGCACATTCATGACCCCAAGAGAAGAAGAAACCTATTGATTCTGATGACCCCATGACCTTTCCTCTAGCGCCAACATCAGGTCAAACTTTCAATTTTCAAGATATCTCGACAAGTAATGGCTGAATTGCCATAAACTTTGCTGTGCACATTAATGACCCCTAAAGAAACCTATTGATTTTGGTGACCCCATGACCTTTCCTCTCTAGTGCCACCATCAGGCCAAACTTAAAATTGTCAAATGAGCGTATCGCCTGACCCATTATTCGTATAGTCACACAAATGGGTAACACATTTGGCTTAAGGACCTATGAGGTCCACCACATTGGATTTTCCACCTTCTTTTTTTAATTTAATTTGTTTTGCTAATATTTTTTCCCCTACTCCTCCCAGGTTGTTCACCTGATTCTCATAAAACTCACTGTGTGGCATCTAGGGACCGACATCTTAAGTGTATTATTTACATAGTTGATAAGCCAAACCGTACAACCCCCTGATCCATCCATCACATTTCTGAAAAATGCATGGTACAAGAATTGATGGGTTACTTGTGAATACCACTTCACGAACCAAAATTATCAAGACAACAGTCACAATACACTACTGCAATTACAGACTAATGATTACTTGACTCGGATTGTTTTCAACCATGCTAGTTATTGTGTTTTGAAATGTATTGTAGTGAATGAGTCATCTGCTCAGTGAAATGCATTCATAACGATCTAAGTAAATAACACCGGCTAAAAAAAAAAAAGGGCTGCATGGGTCATGTAGGAACAGTTCCAAAAATTGTATACCACTTCTCATTTTTATGATTTTGATGCTAGAATAGCTATTTTTGAATGAGATTCATAGCAGTCATAACATCGGAGTCAATGTGGTTCTCCTGGTTTTCCCATGCCCAGCCTCGTCTCGATTAAAGATGGCGGCACTGTGAATAAGGCTAATATAGACAACTCTCGTTTCTGTCATCTACCCAGTAAAATGTTGAGTGTGAAATTAACGGCAAAGTGGGGAGATTGTTAAGCCTTGGCAGAGGTCTGCACTCTACTGAGTGCATTCTTCTATTTATTTGTTTTGTTTTTATTTCTAGATGGCTACTTTTTAGTTCTACTTCAGTGATGCTAGTTGTACTCGAGTAGTGATTTTGTGTTCACTGCCCACCTCTGACAACAATACATTGATTAGTCTCTGCTGTCACAGTCAGGAACATACATGACACTGCATGACACTGCAGAGATGGAGTAGGGTGGAGTTACCCAGCCCTCTCCCATGCTTTATTTGGGGGGGGGCTGGGGGACTTGTAGATTTTTTCTCTTAGAGTATTTTATCTTCAAAAGATTGGATCAGTTCTTTATGTTAAAGTGTTTACACAGTGAGTCGCCATCTTGCCTCATCAGTGAACATAACTTTAGAATTGATGAATTTTATTTGCACTGAATTAACTTATAGTTGTTGCATAAAATAAGTTTTATTTCTTCCATCAGTACACATAATCATCCATTTCTGGTGATAAACTGGATCATGTGACCAGGTAAAAGAGTGTACATTTTCTCCCATTTTTACATGGATGATACAGGAAATATTCAAAGGAAATAATAGTGAATATTGCTGTTGGAAGATAATCACATTCAACACTAAGAAAATAGGAACTTTAAATATTTCACAAGTGTGTAATATATAAACAGATTGGCACAGAGCATGGCCTACACTGTAAAATGAAGAAAAAGCTGTGCTGTATTTTTGCATTTTCCTCTTGCCGTCATAATTATTTCCTAACTGAACTAAAAGCCTTTTCTGCAGCTTCTGCTTCCGCTTGCTTTAAGATATTTTCAATGTTGATATATTTTCTGTAAAAAGGCCTTTAAAGTTGTGTGTTCTTATAATTGGTGGATGCCTTTACACAGACATGCAGGTACATGCAGGACAATATATGAAGTCTAACTAAGGGAAAGACAGGCATTATTATTATTAAGGAGCACTTTTGTTGCCACCTTTCCGTTTGAAAATGTGAAAACAGTATTGCTTTGGCATTGCATGGCCCTCTGTGGTGTGGCCTGTGTTGTTTGTTGGCATTTCGTTTTGTTTATTTAGCCTTTTTGAAGCAAACATGGACGTTACTAAATCACAGAGGTTCACTATGAAGTGCATTTACTGTCATGTTCAGGCTTTAGATGTGTTATACTTTACTTTTCAAAGGACTGCTTTCTGATGAATATCTGTGTTGGAACTTAACATGGCTGTCCTCAATTCTCCTGAATACCTTTGAATTATTCACCGTCAGTCTTAACCCACATGAAGTGATTGATCACAGTTCAGCTTTTTTGTACATGAATGTCAAATAAAGTGTATAAATGTAGGCTCTGTTGTATTTGTTTGGTAATTTAAAAAAGTATACAATGAAAGGTAGGTCTGTATCTTTTTTTGTGTGTGAAAAAGACAGGTATAGTACACATGCTTCAGTGTAATTCATGTTTAGTCAGTTTCGTACATTCATTGATATACACTGCTTAAACCTGTCTGTGCAGCAATACAAACCGTTGACATCACACTATAATTTACTATTCAGACGTGGAGCAGCAGTGACAGGCTCTCTAGTACATGTTGTCCTTGGTATGCTCCATGATGGTCATCAGACCCAGCCAGGTCTCCTTGGCAGTGGGCAGGATCTGATTGGCTGGCAGGAGGAACCCATAGTAACCGCGGTCTCTCAGCTCAAAGAGGTAAGAGTACTTGATGCCCTGGTTGTAGGTCCAGTCAATGGTGTTGCCACTTGCTTGGTCTGAGTAGCACAGGATTGAAAATGAGACAATGTTCTAACAAGTATCCATATAAGGTATTTATGCTAAAATGCCATTTCTTTCTTTTGCTGTTTATAGTGTGTAAATGAGTGTAAGATTATTTTAGGTGTATATGATTGATGAGTATAATTTATGTAAGATAAGATTCAGGGAAGTCAGACTCCTTACAGAGAGTATTGATCATGCTGCCATATTTGTAGGAAGTTCCATAAAGGGAGGCAAGGTTGGTGATGGCCTTCCTGGCAAGGTCATGCTGTTGCAAAATGGCAAAAAATGTAAATGACTAACATTGCAGTCTAACCTTAGAAGAAGAGATTTTAAAAGATAAAGTGTTTTTGTTCAGTGTCAGGTCAATATAGACCTTATGTCTACCATGCCTGACTGCAGCGTGACCCCAATACACCTTGAGCAAAACAACCAGTTTGCTTTCCTGTTTTCCAAAAGTCATGATACATGTGTCTTCTGGACTTACCAGCTCTCTCTGGTCAGCAGCAGAGGTATTGGTGTAGCCATAGGGATACATTAGCATCTGGGAGTAGCTGTGGATGGTTAGGAATGCTTTCAAGTTACTGTGAGACTTCACAAAGTCCACGATGGACTTGACCTCAGACTCAGAGTGAGCATTGGGTCCACGGTAAAACTCCGAGCAGGGGTCTCCACTTGAGCCAGCGGCTATAGCATGGAAAGAAGAACTGTTTTAAATTGACCATTCAGGGGAAAAATTTGCCTTATTAAAAGTTATATTACCCTTTCACCTGGAAATTCCCCTTCCAAGAAAATTTGAATAGTTAACGAATTATGTAATACAGTATGAACATGTCAAAGCTTGAATCTTGGCAGATTCTGATATGGTTTGGTGTCTATGTTACACAGTTCCCACAGTACATTTATGTCGTTCATAACAGCATACTTCCAAAACCAGCATCCCAATTCCTGTTGGCATCTACTCCATAGCAGGAGGAGCCAGGGCTGGGCTTCCTGGTCTTGCGCCACATGCGATTCTGTGAACATGTCAACCACATAATCACAGTTTGTTGATTTCACTCCTGCTACTTCATAGATCCTAGTCAATAAAAATTGGTTGAAAGGGAAGGGTTGTGAAAGACACATACGCTGTTGTGGGTGTAGTTGTAGCCGTCAGGGTTGACCACCATTTCCAGAAAAATGTCCATTCTGTCCAAGATTGCAGTGAGGACAGAATCATGTCCATACTCTGTCACAATCTGACCAATGAAGCATAGTGATGGATAATTGTATGGTTTTTAACAGTCTACAGAATATGCCAGTCCATAACCATGCACCAATTTATGCTTAAAGGGATATTTCACTTTAGTAGAACTTGTCAAGTTTCATCAGCCTTACCTCTATGTAAGTGCATAGACCACTGGTATTATTGTTATGATATTGTAATATTACAGAATAATATTGCTGTAAAGTTTGTTTATATTTCAGAAGTATGATATTTAGACATGGTCCTCAAAATGAATGGAAGTAAATAAGGAGCCTGACACCTGGAAGGAATGGTGGTGTCGACAGCAGACGACAGGGACAGCAGCGGTTGCTAGCTTACTTGTAGATGACAAGATAGAGGTAAGACTGTTGATTTTTAACAGAGTACAGTACTGTGCATCACCTTCTTAGCGAACCAGGTTCCACTGGCCGGGGTGATCCATTCCCTAGCGTGTATCCCAGTGTCAATCCAGATGGCAGGACGATTGGTTCCACCAGTGCTGAACTGGAAATAGAGAGATAAAGTAGGTCAGGTGGATTATTAATTAATTAATAAAGTAGCCAGATTGCATTGAGTCAGCATCCACTTACCTTGAGCACATTAAGCGGACGACCCTCATAGCTCTGGCCAATCACAATCTTGCTGACAAGGTTGGGGTTTTCAGCAATGAGCATATCCTGGAAGCTGTAGATCTTTAGAGACATTAGACATTATTCTAAACATCTCCACTGTATACAAGGGAACTGGGATGTGTTGGTGTTAAACAGCAGAGACGATAGGAATGCTCTCAAAGAAGATGCATGTCCTCAAAGTCAGTCACACTGTCTTTATACACACCTCGCTCAGCGTGTGATAGTTGGCATAGTCGTAATCATCAGTGGTCCTGGGCTGTGCGGCACGAGCAGCGTTCTGCATCTGTTCCTGCTCTTCATCCAAAACAACCTGTAAGGGAAGGAGAAATTGAACACTTTTTATCTAACTGAGAACAGATATCATGCATGTGAATAACTTTGTGTGGTTCTATGTCATTGATTGAATTTTTGTGGTTTATTTTAAATTATGTGTGAGGCAGGGGCAAGGCTGAGATGTTAGATCCTTAACACAATGTTCCCCCACCTGCAGGTCCTCGATCACGATGGAGTACTGGATGTCCTGGGTCTCCAGGTAGGCCTTGACAGCCTGCAGACTGTGGAGGGGAACTCTGATGTACACAGGATTGGAGATGTCAGTGGGCTCCATCCAGAAGTCCAGCTGACAGAGATAAGCATATAATTCCTACATCAATAAGGTAAAATCATACCTGGGCTTCATTGCAGATAGTTTAGTCTATACAAAGGGGTAACACAGGTGGTGGGCTTTGGGCAAAATAATTTGACTGAGCATTGATAATTTTATAAATTAGTGAATAATGAGAGTAGAGTCTTAGGTCTAATGTCAGAATTAGACCAAACAAAATATCTAATAATAATAATATTTATGGCATACCTGAAGCTGTTCCATCTCAGCCAAGTCTTGCACAAGAGAGAGTTGGACGTCATCCTTCACAGTAATATGAAGCACCTGATCTCTGCAGAGACGTAATATAACCAAGAGGCTTCTAAGAGTTGTTATGAAATAAGTCAAAGGGATATGCCAGCTAGCAAGCTTAACATCCCAAGAAAGAAAAAAATAGTTTTTCTCCATTTTCTAGATCTAGAACACAAAATATTTCACATTACTGCCACTTAGTGGAAAGAGTGACTCACATGGACCATAGAGATACATAGAGTAGACACCTCTGGCCCGATGGCATGTGGGGCAGATGATCGTCCTCTACAACATGTGTATACCACTACCTAGAGGCTCTGATTTATTCTGTGAAGAGCTTACAGATCCCAATCACTCTTTCCACTAAGTGGCAGTAGTGCAGAAAATTCAGTGCTCCAACCACCACTGAATCTCAAATGAGGAAGAAGCAGTGTTGTCTTCTGGGTAGAAAACAGGTGGAGTTTTCTGAATTTGCCTCTCATGGTACGGTAGCAGTGGGAACACTTTGGCTGTACTGTGTAGATAGGGAGTGCTCACTGTTTATCTCCATGGCTAGGACATTGTGTTGTGGGGACTGCTGATTTTAGCAGCCACACCTTTCCTGAGTCAAGCTACTTAGACCTGGGAGCAGGGGGTGGCAATCGGTCATCTCCACACACACTGAGGAGAGCACAGCATACAACATCTGCTCTAGCTTGTAACATCTTGCCACCCTCTTCCGAAAAGGTCTGTGTTTGTACCATCTCTGCCTGTGTCCCTGTGTCAGAGAGCCCTGGAAAGGCCACTTAGGTGGCGTGTGGCAGGTTCCAAAAGTTAATTTCTTATCACTTCTCATATTAAAATTGGCACCTACGCCGTTGTTAGACTTGTTTTTTTTAGTTCGGACAATCGGTCTTGTTTTTTTTACAGCCCCAGAACATACAGTATGTTCCCCTGCTCCTTTATTAGCACTTGCATTAGCAATCAGCCCATGTACAATGATCAATGTATTATTAGTCTAAGCTTCATTATCATTTTGAAGTTGCTCTTTCTATACATATGACATATACATGCATCAAATGTTTCTGTAAATTATTAAATGTCTGTGTAGAGACAAAGTGACACTTGTGTTCACCACATACTGTACCCTTCAAAAGTCTCCTTGCCAGAAACGGACACAAGCAGCACGGTCAGAACAAGCAGCTCCCTCATCATGTCCAATACAGTAGAATTAGGAAGGGCTGACTACTTTTTATAACACTGGTTTGATCATATGACCTCAGTGAGACCTTGCTCATGGTGTTGACTTCAACTGCTGCTTCTGTTCCCACACTGACTCTGATGTGACTAAAAGATTCTGGGCAGGACTAAAACTAGAATGGGCCAGATTTCCACTTGTCTTAACCTACTTCTTACAGCAGTTTTTGAATTTATAAATAATTTCCCCCAATTTCTGTACATTATTGTGATAAATAGATGCAACTGCAATGCTTTTACATTAAGCAACTGCCACACAACCATTTTGAGGACTAAAGATAAGTTTTTACCACCCCTGCCTAAACTGCAAGAGGGGCAGGAGTAGACAAACCATCAAACAAAATATTTCATAGTATCCATGGCTCACCATTAGTTAAATGGAGACAGGGTACAGAGCTTAACTGTGTAATTACTGAGGCACCCAGGGCCGTCCTGCCAACTGGGCAGATCAGGCACTGCACTTAGGGCCCCACATTCCTGAATAGGGCCCCCAACAAATCAGAATTTTATTTGAAAGATAATGATTGTTTTTTTTTTGTTTTTATCTCAGTATGACTTCCAAATTAGTAGTGGAATTATTTAATCAAGGCACTCTTAGTTATTTAATTGGTCATAGGAAGGTCAGTCAGCCAATCAGAGGGCCCCTCAAAATGTCAACTAACATGTCAAACATAATTTCAACCGAACAGTAAAATGTCAAAACAGCTGTGCCCCTCTGATGCAAAGATCTGATTTAAGGCAAAATGGAAGGGCCCCCAAATTGTATTTTGCCTTGGGCCTCCAAAGTTCTTTGGACGGCTTTGGAGGCACCAGAGCACATGTGAAAAGGGAATGCTCTGCCACTAGCCAAACAAAGTTTTGATACAGGCTTAATTCACATGGTTAAAATTAATGGCTAGCCATTTTATACATACAGATCTGTGTGACTTCATTTGCAGGCCTTGATGTCAGATGATAGGGGTACTGCTCAGCATCATTTTTGTAGAACAGACAGACAGTGCAGTGGGTAGATTGCATGTAGATTGGGGCACGCTTGACGACGTTTTACAGGCTCAAGCACGCTGACACAAGACGTGCTGACAGATAGGGATCATGTTTACATACCTATAGATACTGTGCATGGATCTGATCTTTTGGGAGTGGATCCTATTGTACTGTACAAGGACAGCAAGCTAAAATGGGACTATAACAGCTACTGTTTTGTGAGAGTTTGTTATTGGATCATTGTCTCTGAAATTCCAGTTTACAGCTGTCATAAAATGTTATTTTGATTGTGTGAATAAAGCAGACAAGCAGATATGCAGTATTAATTCAATTGCCTGATGCCTGTTGAGCCAGAAGGGTAATAGCTCAGGTCATGGCTAACTGCTGTTAGCTGACTGCTGACAGCAGTGGCATTAGCAGATTTCAAGTTTTCAATGAGACAGAACATGAAACAAGTTTATTATCGACAAGATCATACATGTGGTTAAGGTGGTGTGCTGAAAATCAATACATAATCTCAAAACGTAGCATTAGCGATAGCAGGCCTAATGTGACATTAGCCAATGCCAGCCCCAATATAGACATTGCTTGTTTGAGATGACTGACGGCTCGCCTCAAAAACAGATGAGAGTAGCCGATTGCAGTCAGGCGAGCAAGCTTTCAAGTCGGGACAGCTCAGTGTTGACTACACCAGCAACGACTACCAGTACTCCACAGATACAGTAACTACCATACAACTATGTAAAATCATTTTGCTTTTAGAATCTGCAAATGAACGTGGCCACATCTGTACAGATGGATTATGGGACAACAGAAGCTGGTGTGATGTTAACAGCTTAAGTTGGCCTGCATAGCT
The DNA here is from genome assembly GCA_900302295.1 of Parasudis fraserbrunneri. Taxonomy (NCBI): domain Eukaryota; kingdom Metazoa; phylum Chordata; class Actinopteri; order Aulopiformes; family Chlorophthalmidae; genus Parasudis; species Parasudis fraserbrunneri. The sequence continues at coordinate 10,308 of OMKL01137487.1, forward strand.
TTAAAGGTAGAATCTGTAATGCCATCAAACAGTGACCTCTGCGACCTCAGGCTCTAAGGTGTGGCCAGCAATACAAAAATACAAAGCGTGTAAACTCTTTTGCCTAGAGGTCGCTGTTTGACGGCATTACAGATTCTACCTTTAAATGCAAGATCACAACATTTTAGTGATGGCTTGTTCTTATGTCCTTGACCCTCATTTGCCTTTTTGTCCTCTGTTCAAGTTTGTATCCTATTGTTTATGGCTTTACGGTTTCTTCTTTTGGCTTCTGTCTGTCACGTTGATCCCCCATCTTAGCTCAGGTAATTTTCTAATTTTCTTTATCACCTAACCTGGGCACTGTACCCTATGATATGTGGCACTACAACAAATTGTTTACTTGTGGTATTACAGTGGTACTCAAATTTCCTTTTTCAAACTCTAGTTTGAAGTACTGTAGTTGAGGAACCTGATCTTACAAGGTGTGCATGTGCACATGCTCTACAACACTATGTACAGTCTAATACAAAAGTGTTTTCAGATCAAGTAATAAAAGTAGGGCAACAGTAGGTAGAAAAGTGATGATTTATTGGTATGATGGTGTCTAGAGAAACATGATAGCAATTGTTTGGTCCAGCAAAAATAGTGACTATAATGGCATTTCACAGGGAGTTCCACGCAGATCAGCAGAATGGTATGGGGCAGTCTTTAGTAAAGGTTCTTGCTGGTGTGCTCCATGATGGCCATCATAGCCAGCCAAGTCTCCCTGGCGGTGGGCAGGATCTGATTAGCTGGCAGGATGAAACCATAGCGACCGGTGTCCCTCAGCTCGAAAGTGTAGGAGTACTTGATGCCCTGGTTGTAGGTCCAATCGATGGTACCTCCACTGGCTTGGTCTAAAAATAAAAGTTATTTTCAGTGTTTGTTGCCTACTTCACCCCACTGAGAGAGAAGACTTGAAACATTGAAATATATCGTAATGTACTTACAGTATGTTTAAAACTGCACATGAATAAAAATGTACTTGAAGTTACCGAAATGTAACTTACAGATGGTGTTGATGATGCTTCCATATGTATAGCGGGTACCGTACAGGGAAGCAAGGTCATTGATGGCCTTTCTAGCCAGCTCATGCTGTGGGCAGAGTAACATGATCGCAAATGAGTTACTTTATAGTCTCTTCAAATTTCAATTTAATTTGGCCAGTATAATGCAACCCAACAGACTGTGGTAATGGTTTAGATTACAGCTTCCTTTTTCCAAAATTACAATGTAATGAAACAGTAACTACATTTGTCACAGCTGTTTCAGTTGCTAACAATATCATTCACCTGACCTTGATTGTAGTTCTGTAGCTCTGTTAGTTTCTGCATTATAATTTAATTACAACTCGCAATTTAACATACGTTGTTTCTGTCAACAAATTAGGGAAATGATAGAACTATGATTTAAGGTGTTACCCAGATTGTTCAGGATATCTTATTTCTTATTAAGGGATAGATGAAGTGATAAAATGAAAGCAGATCGAAAATCTCTAGTCATGCTATTATGCTTTTGATCATGCCCCATGTGTACACACCAGCTCTCTCTGGTCCTGGGCAGGGGTTCTGGTGTAGCCATAGGGGTACAGGAGCATCTGGGAGTAGGCATGGATGGAGGTGAAGGACTTGATGTTACCGTGAGACTTCACAAAGTCCACGATGGATTTAACCTCAGATTCAGAGTGAGCCCTGGGCCCACGGAAAGTCTCAGAACAGGGGCTGCCGCTAGCACCAGGGCCTAGATAAGACGAGCAAAAGAGACAGACAGTACAACAACAATACTTTGAAGATGGCCTATTCTTCAGTGCATAGCAACGGGGAACTGTATTAAATGTCTGTCCCCATGTTTGATGTCATTCAGTCCTCCTAATCTACCTCACAATGCAAAGCAGGTGGCTAATGCTTTTAGCAACCATTAGCACTAACACTTGCTAGCAGCGGCCCGCTTGATCTCCAACCTACCTAAATCAGCCCATGTGACCCCATTACTCATAGACTTGCACTGACTCCCTATTGCTGCTCGAATCCGCTTCAAGACTCTACACCTGGCATTCCGTGCAGCAAGGGGAACAGCACCCTCATACCTACAGGCAATGGTTACCAACTATACACCCTCACTGACCCTCCGCTCTGCCTCCTCTGGGCAACTGAGAATCACACCACTCCGGGCACCTGGGGGGAGCTCAACCAGATGCAGGCTATTCTCGGTCCTGCCCCCACGGTGGTGGAATGAGCTTCCCACTGCAGTCAGGACAGCTGAAACCCGCTCAATCTTCCGCCGCAGACTAAAAACCCACCTATTCAAACAGTACCTCACCTAACTTCTTGATACTTAACCAAAAAAAAAGTATATATATTAACCCTTTCTTCTCCTCACAG
>OMKL01137489.1:0-32777 GCA_900302295.1 Parasudis fraserbrunneri
GGGGGATGTGGGGGACATGGTAAGACACCCCTTGACAGACAGTGGGGAGGCATTCTATACCTCTGCCAAGCTACTGTATTTAATATTGGACTGAATAGGTCATTTCACAGAATTCTCTGCATCAATAAACATTTTTGGCTGGTGAGGACAGATAGGCGAGTGTGTATGGTGAGAGGAGCTGTGCTAAGGAGTCTGTGGTGGGGTTGTTATTATTGTCTTTCTTAATCTGCTTGGCAGGAGTCTGTTTCCGCAGTGCCTTACACAACTTGTGTTATGCTTTCTTTAACATGGTAAGGTAAAGCCAATACTTACTGCAGGCTTTGTCCAACTTATTCACGTCTGTCTCTCCATGTGTTGGCTGTCCGGTGTGGGATATTGGTGCACATTGCCGGGGGAAGTGGAAGACTCTGGGTGGATGACAGTGAGTGATGTGTTGCCGGTCATTCAGACGCTCTAAGACTGGCGTCTCCAAAGACCTTAGGAGCAGAAGAAACACACCAGGCAGGGTCAGACTAAACAAAGCCCTGTCCACTCCTGTCTCTCTGGGGACTACAAAGGGCAAAGCATCACAGGGAAAGCTGGTCCTCTAAACCCGCTTTGAATCCAGCAAAGGGCTCAGAGAAGGTGGCAGGTAAGCTGCCAAAAGAGTTTAAATGATATGATAACATGCACAAAGATAGGGCTATAGATTAACTCTTCATTAGGACTGAACGATTTGAGGAAAAAAATCTTTTCACAGATATTGCAATTCCGATGATTCATGATATTAGAGGGAATGGTCATTTTTGCTTCATCATTTTCCTTTTCATTAAAAAAAGTATTTAAATGATCATTATGTGATTTTGCGGGTCTCTGCACTTAATAAAAATGTTTCCTTAACTCTGTGGAACACGATTTGTAGTCCAGGGCATCTCTGCAGCACTACAGCTCTTCATTTAGAATGGAATTTTGACACACATGTGCCTTCATCAAATATTGTAGCCTCCTCCGATTTGGGAATTGCATTAGGCCGAATATTGAGATTTCAATAAAATTTTGATAAATTACACAGCCCCTACTGTCTATGATCATGCGACCGAGCTCTCCAGACACAGAACATGTTGGCAAGTTTTATGTCCTCCACAAGTGGCCCTTTAAGATGATCTGGTTGGATCAGCACCGGTCCAGGAACAAGGTAAATCTGATCGACTTCACACTTGATGGGTGTATTGATGAGGACCCAAGAAAGTATCGACTGTGAAGTTGATTGGATATGCAGTTCTTGACAACGCTGCAAGTGGCACTTCCGGGGGGCCAAGCAATCGGCCTGTTCGGAACAGGCGCGCTCAGAACAGGCACATTTTGAACACGCGGTTCTCAAGAACGCTGCGAGCAGCAGTACCGCGGTTCTCCACGCTGCCACACGCAGCACTTCAAGGGGCCGAGCAATCAGACAATTCCGAACGGGCACTGCACTAGTGAAAACTAAATACTGAGATGCTTCTTATTGTCCTAAAGACATAGCAAAGAGTAGGACTAGATAGTAAGTTGATCCCTCTGCCTAGGCTTATCATACAACACAACTCAGTTTCTTCAGGTGACATCTACATTTCAGCAACCGTCCCCACACGCTGAACACGGTGAGGAGCCATGGTGCTGAATTAAACCAACCATATTTTAATAAAACCAACCGTATTTTAGGATCAAAGTGGATTAAAATCTATTATGTCCAGTTGAGTGCATTCTCTCAATCATTTTGCTTTCACTACAGTTTTCATCGGGGTAAATTCTCTGAATCCGATCGCAAAATCAATCCTATCTTGGCTTGTGTCCCACCCCATTTCTCAAATGATTGGTCAACTAAGTAGTGGTGGGTGTGACGGCCAGCCAACCGGCCACCAGGTGTCAGTCTTGCCAGGTGTACCAAGCAGCAGACAGGTCACCGGGTTGGTTGACATTTACCTCAATTCCAGTCTCTCCATGGGTCTTTGATTACACCAGATTAAACAAACCCTTTTTACACAATACACTGGTATAACATTACATGCATAACATAGAAAAGACTAATAAAAAGAATGCATCATCTGTCAGAGAGGTACAGATAAGGTAAATTTGGATTTTTTTGTTTACTGTATTTTTTAAGCCAATTGTGAAACCTGTCCAAACACAGTATGCATACATAAGCTTAATAATGATGAAAGAGTCAACCTGCACTCTAGTCGCTGTGTTCCCACCAGAGAAAAATCAGTAATAATTTCTTCATTGACCAATTTTTGAAAGATTATTACAAATCAATAACAGCATAGTTATTTGAATCACACAAATTTTGGGATGTAGCCTACACAGCAATAAACTACAAAATGGATCAATAATGTGTCATTTTTGTATAAGTGGAAAAAAAACCCGGTTCATTTCGCAACAGTACAAAAATGATCAAAATCAATGAAGGATGACTCCTTTCAAATTCAAATGGCACCACTGCATCGCATTGCATTGTATCCTGAAATGTAATTTTTTTTATAAAATCCTGTATGGAGAATTCAAGCCATTTCTCTCTGAGGTAGGAACACTACACTACCACCAGTCACCAGACCTCCCTAGAGGCTATAATGTAGGTACTCTATCGTGACATTTCTCTTCCAAGCAACCCATGTGTTTCTAAATGTAGATAGGCTATTTACCAGGAAATTTATTTAAGAGCACTGTTTGTGAAAATAATCGAAAAAACCCATACCTACTTTGAATCTTAGGTTATGTGCTCCATTTTCATGGATTTTTTTAGGAGCACAATGAAACCTTGATAACAGAGCCAAGTATTGGCAAGAATCTGCCCATACATAGGCCTACATGATACAGGGGTCACAATTCAATATATACTGTGAACACTGTATTGGAATTTTATTATGTCAACATAATAGCATGTTCAATGGAAATAAAGACCCATTCTATTATATTCTATTCTAAGGGTCATCTGGTTGGCTGCCTTTCCCCTGATAGACAGATAAACTGAACAGCTTATGCAATTACTACAATAAAAGGGCTATTTTTCCTACTCATTGGAGTTTAAAGACATTGAATAATACGCTGTTTAATCTATGGTGCAGAGGTCTTACAGACTATCCCAAGTGCCAGAAAAGTATCAGTGTCTCACAAGATTAATAGACTGAGGGAATATGCAAGTGGAATTAAAGGGGCTGGTATTGAAATCTAGGATACAGCATATATCAATGAATGTGGAATTGGCTGGCTCATGCCATTCCAACTCAAGAATGGGTTTCTCCCCTGAGAACCTCTATCTACTCTATCTATAACAGTCTATATAAAAAAATAAGCATGTTTTCTTTAAACAAGTGAAACTATTAAATAAATTGATTCAGCGCGTCCGAGTTAGAATGGTATTTGAGGGACAAGTGTCTTCCTCTCATAATATTTGTACGGTTCGGTCTGCTAGTGGTTGTGTATACACCCTCGTTTTGGAGAGTCCATGTGCTACTAAGAGCGGTAAATAGTGCCGCAAAGCTAAAACAAACTGCAGCATGTGGAATCATCCCACGTTAAGAACCAGAACCATTCAGACAGCTCCAACTGCAGGCTCTGTAAGGATCCAGCCTCAGCTTGAATTCCGTCCAGTATGTGTGAGACGGCTTAATAACTGTAGAATTAAACTAATTACAAACACAAAGTTGGGGCGACAGAGGACGCCACAGACGCCAAGCTTGAAACCCTGAGAATCTGCACCTAGGCCTATCTCTGATTACAAAAAACACTGAGTAAACTGGGTGTAGACTGAATAATCTGTGTACTCAAATCTCATTCTGAGATCTCACTCTAAACTCAAATTTGTTTGTGGACACAAGGGGCTCTATTACACTGGTGCCCAATGCAATACTATGAAAGAACAATAAAGTGGCTATAGGAGTTTTCGTCTTAATAACAGACACCAACACAAAATGCCAATGTGGAGTTTAGTCAATTGAAATGTATTTTTCCAGGAAAAAGTTAAAGAGACAGAATTTCTGTTGCTATGGCTGCAGCCATTAAACACTTCCAATTCTCTGGTATGTGCAGATTCAAGGGCAAAGCTGTAATGAACAGTGGCATTAATGATACTGCAAGATGTGCTCCTGCCACAGCCGTATTACTGCAGTTAACTGAGTTTGTAATGGGGTAGTGTCTGAGAGGAAAAAAGGCAGACAAAGAGCAGAATTCAATCATATCTGAGTGCATTAATGGAGAGCAGAGAGAGGATATGCAGTCATTACTGGTCATGACTGCTGCCACGGTAACATCAGGTGAGGTGAGGGGGTCGGGAGCTTAGGGTGGGTTTACATATCTGTCATTTTTCTAATTATATTTTTTCAACCACAATGTGAGTTTAATGGCCATTCAATTGGTTAGAAACACAAGTATGCAGCCTAGGAAACAAGTTGGTTAAAATTGTGACATTCAATTCTAATTAAAATGTCAGCCCACGAAGTTACGGTAACTAAAATGGGCCTCTTCCAATAACATTCTTGGTGTAGCATATAGTTATCCGAGTGAATTATATCTATTACCATTGACAGTGATTTGAAAGTGTGTAGTAAAAGACGGGGGAATGATAATAACAGTAATACTGTCACAACTATTGTGTACCCTCTTCCACCGCCAGTTTGTTTGTGGAGCGAGAGGCTGTGAGACTGGTTGGTCTTTGACTCTTGGAATCAGTAAATCAGTCGGTAGGCTACACCGAGACATCTTGTGGTATTTGTGTGTTTTTGGTTTATTGGTCCCTAAATGCCCCCTATCCATCTCTGTCCAAAGTTTTTTTTTTTTTTTTAACTAGGGAATACACAGTTGAGAAGTTTATAGAACAGCACTTAAGTTCACAGACGGGTATACTGCTGGCTCCGTGTGCTTGGTGTGAAATAACAAACATTTCTCTTAAAACTGCTTCACTGTTAAAAGAAAGTGTGAAACCCAAATACCGGTGGCAACTAAGCTGCCACCCGCTGACGGGAGTCAAAACACTTATATTGTGTTTTTACAGTGTTTACAGATCCCTTAAAGTGTCACCAAACACCCAATGGTGAGGGGGTTTTACAAATCTAAATGCCGCAGACATTCAGTTTAAGATGCATCAGTAGAAATCAGCAAATTAAGGACTTTTAAACACCAAGAGTGCTTTGAAACACCTGTTGGGAAATCAGAAGTAATCTATAACACAACAGTGTTTCTGTTTACACACTGTATTGGGTTACTCTTTATCTCTAGTTAATGTGGGTGAGGTAAAAATGGATTCATGTACAATTGCAATTTGCCAATATATTTTTATAGCAGTAAAGATTAAAAAAACATCATGCACTTGGTATCATTAAAAAAATGAAACTCAAAACGTTCACTTTGATTCAAGCCTGTTTACATGTTTCTCAGGAAAGCACTCGGCCAATGCTCTTTAAAGTGAAACCATTTTCTTGCCTACTTTAGCCTACACCACTATCACAGTTAAGAAAGTGCATCTGTGAGATAATTCTCAAACATGAAGGTTTCCATCAGAGTACAATAAAAGCTGATTCAGAGAACCTGCATGAAGTTATAATTAATATTTATCAACACATCTGTAATTGGGTTTATCTTCAATCCTCCCACAAACACCAGTTCTCAACTTGGTTGCGCTGCTTTTCTTAGTTTTAGTTTTTACCTTGCATGGCAAATGCCCTTGTCAGGTCATCATTGACAGTCAAATACAAGCCTGAGATGTCCATCGGGTTTGTATGTCATCCAGCTACCACTCATCTTCTCTATGAAATGCAAGCATCAGTAGAATCAGAATCAACCATCCAGAATCAACGATTCACTTATCTCAGATAGAGAAATAAAATCATACCACAAAAACAGTCCTCAGTCCTCCCTCCATCCTAGATTGCTACAAAAAGAAGATTAGCCTTGGATTAGTAAAGTCATGTGAAGTTCACAAGAACTAAGAATGGAAAATCTCACATTGTTTTGGTACAGGTCTAGTATTTCTTTTCTTTTTTTTTTTCAAGCACGGTATTACTATCATTTAGCCTAATCCAAACAATCACTCATGGCAAACCTGTGCTCCAAGAAAAGCACTTGACTGGTACTAGTGTAAATCATGCCATTTATCATTCCTGGGTAAACACGTCTTTGCATTACATGCATTTTTAGCAGACGCCCTTATTTTCTGGATGCTTTATACATTCTGTCACTTATTCATGCATTTACAGTATCAGTACCCTCTACCCTCTTGCATTATGTGGTCTGCAGCTGTAATTAAGCAACAGTCATCTCTTCTTCTGCCAGTGGGATAATGACATAATACCAGGTATTAGATTCCAAAAGAATTTAATTTAATGGCATTTATAGAAGAACCAGAGATAGAGATAAAATAGCACAGAGCCCAATCCAGAATCTTTCTAAATGCTCACCAACTTCATGTTTGAGGGTTAAATATTGAGAAAGGATCACAGAGATAAAATGCCTTGGCATTTTCATAGTGGTAGCACAGCCTTCAACAAGACAAAACACTGAAGTTCACCCCTAGTGCTATAGACCTTTTCAAACTTGACAACATAAACATTCTGAATGGGCCCACGTGTATTTCCTGTTGCAGTGTTTGCTAATATCAATAGCTGACAGGAAATAAACTTAGGCCCAAGCTGTGCCCTAGCAATGCAGTTCCACTGAAACCATCAATAGGCTAGCTTTGCTACTGACTTCTACTCCTGAGGACAGTGCCCCCTTTTGGCTCACTGGGGGAAAAAACTGTCACTTTTTGATAAAAAGAGAGAATCTGACAAAAGGCTGAGAGAGAATACAGATTCCGCTACTCAATATCCAAATGAAATGCTTCACCTACTTTATGTTCAGCAGTTCATGCTGCTTTGTTTCAAGCAGCTTGGCTGACTGCAGGTCTGGGCTGCTGATTACAGTGATAGACATGGAGGAATCCAGCGTTGGCTGCCAGAAACCACAGAAGGAAAGGAGAGGACCCTGAGTCTGCAGTCAGTCTGTGTCGGTAGGGAGAGGTAAACACAAGCAGTCCCCCCTTGGTATGCAGGGCTTATGTTGGCCCAGAGAGGAGCTGGGATACGGAGGAGGTGCCAGTCTGTGGGCTGCTCAACAGAAAACACAATTATTTTTAATGAATGCAAAGAAACACCAAGGAAAACAAATACCTGGCATTAAGCTAGCGCCAAAGTACTCTCATAGTCTGTGTAATATAGCCTATGTGCACTGTGCTTAGTGCATTACTCTTATGCAATTGAATACATACTAGCACAGACAAGCTGCAGAGCGTAGTCATTTAAATTTAGAAATGCATTCATTGTAACCATACCAAAAAAAAGTAGAAGTCCTAATTACAGTGTATTTCCCTCTTTGGCAGCAACTGGCAGCTTCACAGCAGTTATTGTACTGCTATCCCCTTTTCCTCTGAAGATCTAAATCATAACTATGAGAGCCTTATATGCTGAGTGCAAACTTGTTTTAGGGGACACAAACTAGTCTGTAGTTTATGAAGTCAAACTGAAGATAATGTCTGGTCTGACATCTATAGCTTCATGTCTGACTCAGCTCTTTAAAATACTTTTTACAAAATGTTTTATTTTTAACATTTTATGTTGGCTATAGCCTATTTGCGAAGCCTGGAAGTACAGCTTAAGTAAGGTAAATACTTCTTTTTTTATTTTTTGTTGGGCCACTGATTCTCACAGATATTTCCCCTTGTGCCTGTTGAATGAGAAACTGTTTCCAGAAAGATTGATGGATGAAAATCAAACATTATCTTTAACAGCTGTCGTGATCCAAGATGCATAAATACCCCAAGTCCCCCAGCAGCCTGCCATCATCGTGACTTCTGAGTTCCGTGGTAGGAGAGCGGCTGTGACAATATTCTGTCTCCATGTGTTTGTGAAGAGGCCATTCATTACCTTAGGACTAGGCACAAAATGTTGGCACTGTGAAACAGACTGGGCACACCAGGAGCCGGAATGGCAACCGCCGGCTGAGTTATCATACAGGGAGATATTTGCCATTCTAGGCAAACAGGTTTTTAAAACAGAAAGAGGCAAACATCCAAGTGTTTCGACTTCAACTTCTCTCAACTCAACTAAACGGCCCATTGGGCAGTTAGAATATTAGCACGACCATGATAAGAAATGTAAAACACAGTTGGATTCTTGCCATGTTACACACAAAATGTTTAATAAATATAAAATATAAATAAAAAATAAATATAATAAATATAATAAAATAAACTGAGAAAACAACACAGCATTAAGCCTACAAATGGGAGTACATAACTCTGGGTTTGTGTGTCAATGGATTAAAAGATTATTAGGAAACCTATGAATGAGCCTACTAGGGCAACATGGGGAAGAAATAATATGACAATATTCAAAAGGACTTGTTTTCATAATCAGTATGAAAACTAATTGAGGTTCCAATTGAGGTTCATCATATTGGGAAGTGTGATACAGTATCAAACCCTAATTTTCAACAATAATTTCATGATGTTATGACTTAATATTTACTCTGATAGGGATGGAAATCGTCAGGGACCTCCCGTCACACGTGGGTGCCGATTCAATATGTATTGTGAGTCGATATTACAGTTATTATTTTTTGCTCACACATTTCACTGAACCATGTGAAATTATAACCTACTTGCAGATTAGTGGGCGGTCCCTCCTGTCAGGTGGGCGGGGCCCTCAGTGATGCGTGTGGTAGGGGAAGCACTGTCTGCTAACTAGGTTTGGGTATCGTTAGCTTGGCTGCTAACCTGGTAACATCAGCAAGCAAACGACAATGTCAGTCACTCGCTCCTCCTCACCCTAATGTCACACACACCAAGTTTGGACTTTTCTTGTCTTGCTTGATCTAACCCTGTTACAAGCATTTGAATGGATAGAAAATGCAGACAACCAGGCCTTGGACACGGAGAAAGGGAGACGTTGGGACTCCCTGGCTGCTACCATCACCAGCTCTGGAAAAATAAGCAGACCTGTGGCTATACGAAATTAATAGAGTGGAGACGTAAAATTGCTTATACCACTAAAAGTAAAGGAGGCTTATTTGATTGAGCAACAGATTTGCAATAATGTTTAGGGTCTGAGAACCGTATTAACATTTCAAACTCAGAATGTCATTCAGCAGATCTTTTTTTAAAAGGGATTTTTGTTATATTTTGGGTACATAATGACAATGTATTTCACCTCTTTTGACGATTTACAGACAACGAGGGTAAGCTAGGCTGACGATGTGGCTAGTTTTAACATCAAATAGAGAACATATTTTGTTTACAATATTGAGATTGACATTCCTGATATTTAAGCAGTCAATTGCTACTTCACGTCAGTTTGGTTAACGACGTGGTGTTGACTTTTCAGTGAGGACTTCACCGTTTCCCTCTTAGCATATACAACCTCTTTGATCAGACAACTTGGGGTACATTCCAAAGCCTTAAAAATCCTTCCCCTCCTCCATCCTTTTTTGTCACCATATTTAAGGCCGTTCCAAAGCCGTAGGAAACACACAGAGGTTGCCTCAGGTTTCCTCGCCTGTCTCCTCCAGCAGAGGATACATATGTGTCCTCATGCAGAGTTTTTTTTTTCCAAAGATCTCTGATATAGGTTGTTAAACGTATAAAGCTCCTCCCACAAACAGCACTTAAAACTGGCATGTGAGCGAACAAGGACGCTCCATTCCTTCTAAACATGTTCGTTTTCTCTGCCTCTTCTCCTCACATCTCTTCCTTGTTTCCCTGTGATGTATCATCAAGGAATCAAGGATGAGACTCAAGCACACATCTATAAACCTTTGAAATGGACCCCGAGAGAAATGCTTCCTTGCATCCGGAAACATGGGCTATACACACTGAATTGCTTCCCACCTGAAACACCGGAACACGGAAAAAATGTTTTGTTCAGCCTGGCTACTTTGCGGTGGCAATCTAGTGAGTTAAATATAAATTTTATTTGTCCCATCCCTAGTTTTTAGAATTCATTGAGACAACTCAATTATGTATCATTATTCACGAAATAAAAAATAAAAAACACAATATGATAAAACAGATAGAGGATACAATATAGCCTAACCTAGGCCTAACAATACATTCTCCAGCCCTAGAGCCAATGGTACTTTCATAAATGGGTTTAGATCATCTCTGGGCTGTACAGCCATCAAACACAAGGCATAAGCTATAAATCTACTAGCATGTAGGAAGCTTGTGATTTGATCAACTAGCCTACAACAGTGTATTAAGAGTTGAATTGATGAATTATAAAAGGTTGTTGTGAAATAATGAATAGCCTGTTTGAAGTCTAAAGCCCTCCTACAATCATCAATCAAGTTAAATAGCATGAAAGTGGAAATAAAAATCATTATTTTGTGTCAAAGTTCAACATTTTGTCTATACATCAGACCAGCACATCCGGATACTTTGGATTTTTCTGCATCCGTGCCTACTTTTGGTGGAAAACACAGACATCGTTCATATTGATCACTACTGTATTTGGATTGTATAAAAACTGTTGGCAGCATGCTTATATTTTTTTAAACGTTTATTTTGTTGGTGCATCAAGTTAAGTCAAGCAATTACTTTCCAACACTGGCCGCCATTGAGCATTCGCACTATTTCAAAACGTTACATTTGATCCGTTTTCAGGCATTCAACTGCAGGATATTTCCCCATTTCCCTACCTGGACATTTAATATTACACTTACGAATCTCTGGGTAACCTAAAACTAAGAGGTTATGACTACTTCTGGGACTTGATAGTAGATAGACTTCAGCATGATTCATATGTTTGTTTTGTCCTAAAGTTGTAGTTTTAGAGCAAACGCAGCCTAACCCCTGTTTACTCCCCAAGTTGTTTTGCCCAAAGAAAGGCGTGGCGATCACATATCAGGGTGGATGATGTGATGCCGGTCTGATGTCTGCTTGACCATGTAGGGGGGTCGTGAACAGGCATCCCTCTGTTTTCAGGGGCCATTAAACAAAAAGGTTGAGAACTGCTGGCTAGACGTCGAGACTTCAGAGAAAGGCCAGAGAGATAGATCAATATTACTGGATGATATTTAGGCCTACCTTAATTTCCATATTGGCCCAGCCTTACTGTTATCAACCCACAGGCCTATCCACGGACATCATCAGCAAATCTACTGCAAAAAATATTAACTGCAGTATTAATAAATTATGAAGCATATGGTTTAAATGTAAAGAAATCAGCCATCAAATCCTTTTGTCTGATATCTATGGCAAGAATCCTGTATCAGCCTCTACTGAAGCGAGATATTTGGCCAGGTTGAACCATGTGACTCTGCATGCACATACAGCTGATTTGCACAGCGCTGTATAAAATCATATAAAAGTCCCATTCAGGATCAAGGATTCCCTGAGCACAATGATATCTATAATTGTAATCTATTAAAAATCACCAAAAATGAGGTTGAAAAATTGGCTTCCAAGCAGAGCCATTATTTTGTTACCTCTGGCAGACAGAGAGGCACCTGGGAAATCTGAGCTGACATTTAGGAGAAGCATGAGTCCAGCAGAAAAACTCGGCTATATCACTTTCTTAAGCTAATTACCCCGTATATTACCAATCAAAAGAACCCCCATAAAATACAATGGCAAGCCAAGAAATATATTTGTCTTCCATTTGTGAAAGACTGGCAATGGAATGGAAACACTCCAGGGCTGAATATTATTCACTCAAGACATTCCAGGGAATAAAATGTTGCATTAAAATAGGATCTAAGGGTCTTATTTTCATCATTACTATGACTAGTACCACCAGATAAAATGTATGTAGCATTTTGAGCCTAGATTATGCTAGTTAGACTAGTTACACCATTACTAGATTGGCACTGTGTCTATTTAGACTATGTGGTTTAACAGATATGTTAGGCTACTCAATTTGTTAACATCAAACACGTCAAAATGTAAGCCTGCGGATTATCACGTTTTTCAAACAACGTTTGAAGCTGGTTTAATAGCCTAACTGAAATACAAAGCTTGTCTGACTTGCGAGAATTGATTCCTGATGTTTAACTCTTTAAAAAAATAGCCTATGCATACTATTGATATTAATGACTGTGTAACTTTTTGAAAATAATTTTGAGTGCGGTGTCATCCAAAATAAAGCCTATTACAATCCTAGTCAATAGAGTTTGAGTGAGTGCAACCAGTGGACAACCTACACCACCAGAGGGTGGCAAAGGATCAAGTAGCCTAATGGGTCTGATGATGTATTCTCACAAGGAAATACAGCATCTAAAAATTCAAGGATGTGACAGTCTGATGTACTCAACCGTTTCAGGTGTGCAACCTCGTGTGAGAAATACATTTTGAGAGCTGAACATTCTACTGATGATGTAATGGCAACTGGTCATTGAAACCTATGGAGTTCTAGAATTCAGACAAAGCATTCCAAAAAGCTTACACCCGAAAGGGATAGTCCACAATTTTACGAAGCCTGCCTGATTAGTCACAAACTGGTTTGTCCTTTCAATCCATCCAAGAAGCACTTGAAGTCAATATGGGACATGAGGAATCAGCTTCCAACACCTCAAATACCAAAAGGCTGGCGAAAGGCCTTCCAGTTTGTGACAAATCTGGTAGGCTTCTTAAAAATGGGGATGCTCCCTTGGAGCTAGAATTCCTTTGTTAAGAGATAGCCTATCTACAGTATGATTACAGGTGAATGGCCTTCCATCACTTTCAAATAAAGTAGCAAAGAGAGAGATATATAGAGTGTCCAATGTGTTTAATGTACTGCCAAATCAAAGTTACAGCCTACTGAGACAGGAGATGACATGCAAAAATCTAGTCACTCCTTTTGAGAAGTTCAGGGTAATGGATAAGTCCAGATGGATGGTGGTGGGATGGGGTTATACAAGACTTCTTACTAGATAAAAGAGAGGCCATCGAAGTACCAGTGAGGTGACCTCATAGGAAGCCACCACCATTTTCCCTCAGGAAACATCTGGGCCAATGCCCCAGTTCCCTGACAGGTCAGCAGAATTGAAACATCAGGGGTCGATAGCCACATACTAGGCTAGGTGGGCTCGACACAGGCTAGGTGGGAGGGAGACACCACTAGCATGGACTCACTCTGGGTCTGAACTACAAGACATGGGGCAGCAAGGAAATGACCCTCAAATTAATTGTTTCCACTAAAAGGTCTTTCCAGGCTGTGAGGAAGCACTACTTAATTTTCTGACACAGATAACTGAGAACGTTTGTGCAAGACTGAATTGGGAAGCTGACTAGCACATCAGAGGTTGCAGGGCTCAGAGCTAGCCTGTTGTTTCTTACCTTCAATTTAACCGACTTGTGTTGTGTAATCTTTTTAGTGCTTGTTGCCATACGAGCTTCTACCATTTCCCGCTCAATTTCTGTTTGTTAAAATACTTAATTTTGCCCAGCTGCTATTTGCGAATTTCTGAAGAAAGAACATGTGCTCAGTAGTGGCGATTAGTTGCCCTCGCATCCCGCTACACCTTTGCATGTCCGCCAATTACCGCAAGAGGGTGCACGTGATGATTAATCCGGTGAATGGATCACATTAAAATTACAGCCATGTGTTGGCAGCAGCAGGAGGTGAATGTGCTTTAAATGTTCACTGATTTTAACTGATATATATTTTTTCGGAAGAAATAAAAATACCACAGCTCAATCTCAAATTATACTTTATTCAATCAGTTCTATTACACAGTAATAAGCCTATTCATAATCAGCATCTTTATATTCACCTGCAATGACAGGACAGATTAGAGGTATTGCATTGGACAGAAACATGTGATTGTGAACATGGTTGTCAATTAACTAACATATTTAAATATTTATTTTGTAAATAAAATGTATCATACAATAGTGTATTAATGACAAAAACATAATGTTTAATCATAACATAGTCTTTGCATAAGTGCATCAAAACTGACCATTCATAAAATAATTTCAAGTAGGCTATTTGCCTATCCATCAAAGTGTAATAGTGTTTCTGCCATCACCAGCAGCAGCCTATTACTGATTAAAAATACAGTATTACACAATACAGTGCAAGTTTTTTTTTTTTTTTACACAGTCCCCCTGAAATAACTTGATTATAGGCTAACTTGAATTGTGCATTCGAACAGGAACACCTAATTATCTAAAGATGGTAAGTGGAGTGTTGCGTACATTCATACATACAGTTAAAGACAGTAGAGGTTGAACCCAGTGGGTTGAACAGGCCCACTCATGGCTGATATCACCGGTGTGGGGGAAACTACTTTAAAACTGCAGTTTACCAAACTATTAACGACTTCACAATGAAAAGTAGTTAAACTAGCCTACATCTTAACTACTCTCAAAAAAGTTTAGCTTGTCAAACTAAAACTACTTTCAAAAAGTAGTTCAACTACATCCAAACTACATCATGGTAAATTATCACAATCTGAGTCGGGAATGTCATATTGTTACACAGAGGTACAACTGAACTGACATTTGAGTAAAGTGAAGGTGTGTTTGATTTAGGGACTAGGGCAGGCCAAACCTCACTTAGGCAGCCCAGGGGTGTGTTTTAAGGAGAGAATAGGGAGCACTTGTTGAGGTGGTATCAGGGAAATGCTAGATTTCTAGGGAAATATGACGTTTGTCATTAACAACCTGAACTACATGACCCATAGTTGTTAACTACTGAAAAGGCAACTGAGATTTGAATGTAGTTAAGCTACCATCCAACTGCAAATTGTAGTTAAACTAGAAATCGAACTACCGTTACATGTAGTTAACTTCTCCCCCGACACTGGATATCACATTCACCCAAAAGTACTGATTGACCTTATACTAAATGTTATTTTTTTCAACTGTCCTATTGTAGGCCTAGTGCAGAATTTCCTATTCAACAGTGAATTGATTTCAGTACATAACCTTGAATGATAAAACAAATTAATGACAAGGAACATGATTCAAAACATATATGAAACTTATTAAACAAAAAAGGTTTAAAACAAATAAAATGGAAGATTTAGTTACTCCATGGATTCACACTTTTTTTTTTGCTTGATTAACAGTTCTGTGCAAATTCAGAGGTAAAAGAGTTGCATGGATATTGCAAGGACTTGCAATTTTGACCAATCACCACATTTTTACATAAACATAAACCCTCTCACCCTTAAAAGACCTAACAGAATACCCCGACTGTTTTGCAGATGTTCAGAAAAGTCACTGCGGATCCCAGAGAAACTCAGACACGAAATACAATACAGTATTAGTTGATACAACACAATGGAACAATATTGATGTCATACTATCTCCCAATGAGGGCAGACCGTCATGCCCCAGTCAATAACATGCTACAACAACAAGCCGTAAACCCACTCCGCTGGGTGGTATAAATATAAGTTTACAATCCATCATACCAACACCCAAAAACCCCCCAAAATATCATAAACCCTATTTGTTGAAAGGAGTGTTCGGGAAAACACAGCCCTTGCGCATTCGAGGTGATGTCCCACTCAGTTGCATTCATTTCTTCTGGCAGTAGATTGCGTAATTGTTGCAGGCCTTCTGCATGTCTGTTAGGAAAGCCGGAACCCCACTCTGGTTGCAAAACAGGGAACATATATGTCAATGAGCGTCACGGACATAACTGCAAAGAAGACACACCCAGGAGGAGCCACAAAGAGAGGAACTATTGACATCACCATGCATCACAGCTAACATCTGCTAGCAATAAACGTGGAAAGCCATTAAAAAAAAAAAAAAAGACACTATGGAGGAATACATCTGGGCCTGTGAGGGAGTTCATTTCAGCTACCCTATTACAGGGGATCTATTACAAAGGTCAATTAACAAGATCTTTTTGAGTACATGAATTATCAGCAAATAACGTTACACATAATACTCTTAAAAGGTAAGGTTTGGCGATGGAAAATAACATATTGACTTGATTTCACATCCCACTGTAACTTAATAACATGCTACAATAACAAGCTGAAAGGTCAGTTTTGCACCAATGTTTACAAACAATGCAACCTTTGACAGCTTCAAATTATATTAAAAACTCATGTTTGGCTGTCATCTATTGTCAGCTCTTGTATAATGGCAGATGAAACTCAATGGTACCGTACTTGTATAAAGCCCAATCCAGAATTGGGGTCCAGCAATTTTTGCCACTTTTTCCCCCACAGCTGGCTTTGATTATTTAATTGAATTATAGACATGTTTTCAATCTAAAAATGTATTTACTGAGCTCTTGATACAAGGAGTGACAGTATGTAACAGTTAAACATGAGTTTGAAATATATTTTTTTCAATAATACATGATTTGTTTGCATTGTTTGTAAACACAGAGTCAAAATGGACCTATATTTTGAATTACAATTATAGATGTATATGTGATAGAATGGAATCTATCGTCACACACTGTATATGTACACACCTTAGCTGCCCAGTTCACCAGCCAGGTAGGAATCATACCACCAGGGTTGTCAAAGTAATTCATAAAAACTGAAACAAATTGCACAAAGAATTAATATGAATTCATAACAAGTGCAATTCAATTGTTTCATGTATCACAACTGATCTATACAGTATAAATGAAACCTATGGCCCTGCTGTAGCCAGTTAGATTATGTATGAATAATATTCACGTACACAGTCGAGGCATCACATCGGCTTGTATATTAGTCTGTACAGATTAATACATGATTGCCTATGGAAAGGGTCTACAAAGAAATCTTACATAAAATGACATATTGCCCTAGTTTGTTTATACTTCAAAAGTATGATATTTAGACTAGGTCCTCAATGTAAATGGAAGTGAATTAATAGCCAGGAGGAATGATGGTGTTGACAATGGACAACAGCAGTAGCACTGGATGGCAGCTTATTAGTAAATGCACTTGTGTGGAGGTAGGTAGTCTCCTGAAACGAAACATGGTCTACGAAAGTGAAATGTCACCTTAAAAGTTTACTCGGAATCTGTATCGTCTGTGAAAATAGCAGTACTGCAGGGGGTGCATCCCTAAAAGAGTTACCTTTAGTGCCACCGGCGCCATCGCTCTCTATGGCTAAACTCTGCTTGTAATCTTTCACCCTGAGCACCCCACTCTTCTCTGCACACGGTGCCTCTGGGGCGCTCTTAGCCAGGACCACCCAGATCTTCCTGCCATCCACATTGAGCTCTCTCCGCTCCCTCACGTACACATACTGAGGTTTGCACTGTTAAGGAGGACAGGGAGAGGTACCGTGCAGTCATTTGCCCCACACCCTCTGTGCGCAGATCAGTTACCTCCTGGGAAAATATACTGTACGTTCCAAAGTTGATCCACCCTAAAGAGCAATTCTTGGGCTCACTTTACTCTAATACTATAAACCATACTCGTTCTCACTTTACCATATCTGACCCCATTGTGGTTGTTTAAAAAAAGAAAAGGGAATGATGTGTAGCCTACGGAATAATGTTACTGTCTCCACAATCGTATGCCCGGAGTAATTTCCCATGTGCTTAGAATAAGGACACGTGTTGTATATGACCTGAGAAACACATGCTGTTAGATCAGAAGGATACATCTCTGTTTGATAGGGGGAAAGGGTATTTCACTTCCCAGTAGATTGCTGTGCATCCATCGAAGTCCTTCTCATACAGCTCTGTGTGACAGAAAATGAAGAACAAATTTCAGGAAAACAGCGAAGTAGTGTGTGTAAAGTATAAAGAATGTTGGCTTCTTCTGATGAAGATATACTAGGCCTATAACACATCAAACAAACACTGAGAATCCATCTAATTCAGATAAAGGTCTAGGTATAAACACAGTCCGGATGTACTCTTCAGGGACTTTAGGGGTCGAGGGATTGTCTGTAGCAAATGGATTTAAGCGAGAGTAATAAAATTACATACGTATGGAATCTTGGAATATGAATTGGAAATACAGTAATATCATCATATCTGAGGTCAGTGGTTTCAGCTGGACAATGCAAAACAGATCAAATCCCAAAATGGCTTTGAGTAGGGCTGTGTATTGGTAAGAATCTGCCGATATGATACATATCACGATACAGGGGTTACGATTCAATATACTGCGAAACTATAAACACCAAAATATAGCGCGATTTTTCAGTGTAAAAATTTGAGAAAAAATGTCATGCTATATAGAAAACACCTCAGTATAAGTCTGAGTAAAAATGTTTTTTGGTGCAATCTGAACAGAGGGATTAAAATTTGTATTCAGCAATAAGCAATACAAAGTCTTGCAGGATTCTTTAAGTAAACAAATGTAGAAAATGAACAAGCCATGGAAAAAGTACATATAAAATATCACGATACCGGGCATCACGAATCAATATAATATTGTGGACGAAAGTATCACGATACATACGATGTGTGATAAATTATACACACCCCTAGCTTTGTGGTAACAGTAAATAAAGAAAAATCTGATGGCTTGGCGTTGAGGCCAATTGAACCCTGCGGACATGAGAGTGAGGTTAGATCGCAATACTGGTGGTCCTCGCTCGCTCTGCTCCATGACAACATGGGCAGAAAAACAACTGGGGCCTCTTAGGAGGGCCGCTGTGTAACAGTTTAACAAGTTTCAGATGATGTACGTCAAATGAATCTTTGATGCACTGTACATAAGGGAAGGGGGAGAAGATGTGGACCCCTTAAATGATCTCAGACATCGTGAGCTGGTGCCAAGCATGTGCATTTCCAATCCAAAAAAAATCCTCTGCTTTCAAATGTAAGTCACAGAGAGATACATGTGTGTGTGGGGGGGGGGAGGGGGTTGTTATTGATTTATGACATATCAGTGTCCCACATGCTGGGAAAGGAGAATGTGTAACTTTAACTTGGACTCTCAATCACAAAATAATTACCCAAAGGGGGAGACACAATCCATTGAACAGTGCAAGACTCTGTAAAACTACAAAACTACTGCAAAACTACTGTAGATGGAAAATCTACCCTCAAAAGAATTCACACCATATGTTAATCCTACAATCTTGGACTGTTTAGGAATAAATAAATAAATTAAAAAATGTGAATTGTGTTTTGTGGTGGATTTTCACCTAGGCTACATAACTAGTATCTACTGTATATGAAGACAGAATTGGTTGGCTAAATGTTCAAATATGTTACCTGTTGGGTTACTGTAAGGACAAGAGATGCGTAAGGATGAAAATGAGAAGAAGTTATATAAAAGGGGTTGTGCTTATAATGGGTAGAACTTTCTACAGAGAGAATATCAGGACACAGGTTAATGAGGCCACATGAAGAAGACTTAGATAACATTCACAGGAAACAACTGACAAATTAGCATTTTACTTGAATATCAAATTATAACATGTTTTTCCAAATCATTGTCGTGTTAACATTGAAATGAAAGTTAAGTAGTTCTTCAGTGCAGAGATGATCAATGAGAGAAAGCTGATCTGGTTGGCTGGCAAATGTGCTTGACCCTTGACTTTCTTTTTTCTTTTTTACCTTTGGCATATCCATCCCATTGTTTCCGATAGGCCAAGTCCATGTAGACATCTGCACACAGATCTGGAGTGCAGCTGGTGAGCACACCAAAGACTTTGTACTCATAAAGTCCAGTTTCCTGCAAACAGCAGATGAAAGATCTCTCTTCCAAATGTAAGCTATGCCACGCCTACAACATTTAACTCCTAAACCAGAGAACTGTGATTAAAGCCAGCATGGGTTTTACCCTTTATCATGAGGAGCTGTGAAATGTGTTGAATGTGATCATTCAGCCACTGTACACAATACAGTAATACAGGCCTGGATCCTACATTAAAATAATAGCATGCAATAATAAAAAGGCCTGCAACAAAGCCTTCTTCAATCTGTGAAATGCGATATTTTAGTTCTTCTTAGCTAAACATTAATCAGAAAATACATTGTGCCTTGTGAATAGGCGTAGTTACTACATCACCTACTTCATTTCTGAGGCATTCCGCCTAAGACCTAACAGCTTCCGCATACTTCACGAGTTGGCCACCAGGAAGTGAGTTGTTTTACCATTAATTATGCAAATAATACTGCACGATAACATGTATTATCTTTGCACAGCGAGTGCGTTAAACAGGTCATACTATGCCAAAGACAGAAGGTACGTAGTCGCTCGACGATACGGAGCAAAACCATAATGATCCAACTCATTCAATCACCTGCTGGACAGGACCAAGATACCATACAGTATGCACCACTGCCCTAGTCTTCATTTAGCCGATACAGTTTAACAGTTCATATTTACCTTGTCGTGAAGCCGGTATATTTTAACACCCATAGTCTCAGTGAAGAACTCCCATCCTCCCTCCAGTTGGGGTTCATCTAATTCCTTCCATGCCCCCTGGAATTCCTCATCTGTAAACTGCAGCGACATGTTTTCAATGCACTGTGTCATGTGACCGTTGCATACGCTGTGCATGCGCTCAAGTGCGTCAGAGAGACATTCCTGTGATATAGGCTACTCATAATAGAACTCTTTGGATATACTTAGAACTGAAATCTTTACGTAGAACTAAGCGCAGTGTTTGCAATGTATCGGGTGAAGATTGGCGAAATCCGTCTCGCACACACGCTCACACCGATCTCTTTTGTAGGCCTAATATTTGACAACATTGTTACATGGCATCAATCAACAGTAGCTTATTAAGAGTAAAAATAAAAAGGCCCTGAATATGGATTAGTCCCCTAAATTTCTGCATCTGTGGTTCGCAAATTATCGTTTGTTCGGCCTATCGTTTTTAAAAGGTGATCACTGTGCACATAGCAAGTAAAAACAATATTTAACTTGAATTTATATGATCGAGTTATGATTATGATGCATATAGGGGAGACCGGGGGCTATTGTAACAAGGGGCAACTGTAACACCTCCGGTTGCACCAAACCAAAACCACTCAGAAGTGTGAAATTCACTCTGCACATACTCCTTGATGGCCCCTCTCTGCCCACCAAAGGACAAACTGATGTCTTAAGCTCAAGTTGGACTTCCATGTAGGATCTTTATCAGCGGCAGTTGCAGGGGTTTATGAATATGAATCAGGTATGGTCTCCTCTAAATGATCAAACTGTTGTCTAAACATTGATATGGTCAAGGGTTAATGATGCTGGTCCTTTCCTGTAAGCTAGCTAGTTTCATGGCACTCATGGTCCCCAACAGGGGTATCATGGGGTTAATGCATTATTTATCTTTATATATATAAGAAAAGTACAAGATCTGAGTTTTATAGATAGTACATGAAGTTATTATGTCATGAGGTTTGAATTCATATGGTATAACCTGGTAATCAATGTGATTGCCCTCAAAATAGGAGATTAGGCCTCGAATTCCTCTGAGACTACTGTAATTTTATTCTATAATTAATTATGTTATGTCACCATTTCATTGTAATTCAGGAAATATATGACTAAAAATTTTTTACTTACCAAATATGGGAGTCCAGGCCCCCCCAAAAAAACAAAAAAAAAAACATATTGGGGAGTGGAAGCATTGTTTGATTAGAAATCCTTTAAAATGATCAATTGATGTTTAGTGTTTTAATGAGTTCAGAATGACGCAAAACGAATCGTTTTAGCAATAACCATTGTCATTATAGGAACATTTATTTGTATTTTTATGTTACTACAAAATTTTAATGAAGATGTTACATTTGCCCCATATGGGGTTACACTTGTCCCTGCATTTGGGGGCAAATGTAACATTTGACATGTTTTAGAATCAATATTGTTACCACAATGTTAGTTGTAAAGAGTTTTAAATTATATTCATAATGACAAAACAGATACAATTTACTCACGTAAAAGTTTGGTAATGATAGTTTAAATGGTCTTTAGATAACTGTGTGAAAACCAAAACCTGTTACAATTGCCCCCGGTCTCCCCCTACAGTTCACAAATAAAGTTTGTTATAATTTTTAAGTTGTTGTTGTTGTTGTTCTTCTTCTTATTATTATTATTATTATTGGCTACACAACATAATAGCCAGAGTGACTCCTGGAAACAAGGGAAGGCATTGAAAGAGCGCGTGCTCAGGTGAAAATAGGCTAGAAAATGAGAACTCGTTTTTTGGGGGGTTTGTTTGTTTGTTTGTTTTTTTATCGAGGATGAAGAGTCTTGCGACACCACTGTTCCCAAAGGCCATTGCATTTTTGAGCCATAGTCTGAGTAACAAAGGGTTAAATATCTAGGCTCCTTTCAATGAAATCGAAATGGATGAAAAAAAAAGTTGAACACCGGTCACCGGCTTGTCTACCCCACCCCAGTCATCCATACACTGAAGTACTTGCTTTCAATGGAGATGGCAGTCAAACTGCCCCAATCTCACATACAGAGGACATCCTATGAATGGGAGTCAAATTCCAACACGGACAGAGCTGCAGTCGGGCTCAGCGGAGAAGAGAAGAGTGCCGTGGACATTCACTTCAAATCAGGGAATTTTGCCTATTTTAATCACATAAGGTTCCCGAAGAGAACCTAAAAGTCTGATTTTGAGAATCAGATCACTTGGACAAGCGAGAAGTGCTTTTTGAATTGTGCGACATGGAAAATCCGTGCAAGGTAACATTTCTTCCTTCTTCAGACTATTGTCGAGCATGTCAATTTTGGTACAAATAACAAGCAAAACTTAAAAGTTTGCAAACTTTATTTAAATAGACACTAACAACAAGCCACATTACTTGGAGCAAATTATTCATAGACTATGGGAATTAATTAGCATTAACATTGAGGATACATTAATACTCAAAACAAACAACGGCTGTAGTGTAAACAAACTATTACTTTGCCTCTGGTAGCTCATCACAATTAGCTCTAACTAAACGAGTTAGAAGCCTAACATCCATTGTAGGCTATGTGTGACAATTATGGTCACGGTTAAATGCAGGGTAAAAAATAAATAAATAAATAAATAACTTAAAAAAACAACAACAACCTTTTCTGCTGTTGATTTTCACCTTACAGTTTCAGGTGGATAGGTCGTCTATGGATAGATATTCTGTAACTTCTTTCTGTATGCTACACACTTAGGTGCCCTGGACCAAGAGAGGCACCTTACTGAGGCAAATAGCCTACTCTATTCTACACTCTACTTTTATGCTATCGTTAAATGCTTCTATTGTTAGAAACTTCACTGTTAACTGACATGTCATGATAAACTGACTTGGAATGCATCACAAACAAATTGTAAGGCATACTCAGGTTTAGAAAGGAATAGGCGTCTGATGTAAATGGAATTGTTTTTAAGTGACTGTTATGGTGTTTGGATACAGTACATCACAGAATGAACTGAGCTGACTCTAAAACTATTCAAGGGTACTTATTGTTGTTACATGTCAGAATATATGAATCACTGTGTATTTGCAAAGTTTGCAAACTTAAAGGAAGAATGACTGCTTGTGAAAGTGCTGATGATTTTGAAGCTGCTCGCATTTCATGAAGCAGTTTGTAATGTCATATCCCGCGCTCTCCAGGGAATGTCTCAGCTCGTGCTAGGTTGAGTGGTCCTGCGTCATTCAGCCAATTTTCTGACTGGGTTAGGCGGCTTGAATGGTGCAAAGACGTTACATGGTTTTAAAGTAATACAGATGAATTTTGAAACAGTGTTTAACTCGTAACAAAAGCCATCTGTTCTCACTTAGTGTTCATTAATATCTGTTGTTCTGAAAAGCTGTGTACCAGTGTTGAGCAACAAATGGGTTTTAAGCATTCTAATGTTCCCTCAAGAATGACCTAATACATGACTGTGTTCTCCTCATAGGTTGGGATGTTCTGACAGAAATCATTTAACAACAACCAGGACCCGTCTGTGGTTCATCAAAAGCAGACATTTGACTCTGAATCTTGCAATGCCTGAAGAACCCAATAAGGACACCATGACAGTGCCGGCAGCCCCAGAAAGAGCCCTCGTGGAGAAAGCCAACAACAATGACCACTCTCCTGCCTCTGTGACATCTGTTCCCATCCCCCTGGTCAATGAGGTCCAGCTGACTGCAGCCACCGGCGGAGCTGAACTCTCCTGCTATCGCTGCACAATTCCATTCGGCGTGGTGGTCCTTATCGCGGGCATCGTGGTCACCGCCGTGGCCTATCGTTTCAACTCGCACGGGTCCACCATCTCCTACTTTGGCCTGGTGCTCTTATCAGCTGGACTGGTGCTGCTAGCGTCCAGTGCGGTTTGTTGGAAGGTGAGACTGGAGAGAAAGAAGGAAAGGCGAAGGGAGAGCCAAACTGCCCTGGTTGCAAACCAGAGGAACATTTTTGCATGAACCACAGTTTACATAAAAAAAGACTTGTGAGTTTCATAGGCCGAAACTGCTCTGTTCTGATTTTGAGGTGGTTTGGAAATGGAGACACAGCTGTGCACAGCTGTTTTCATGGGCCCGCTCACTTTGGAGGGCTGCTGACCTGTAAGGCCTTGACCACAGCCTACTCTCAAGGCTCAGCGCACCAGGACATCTTTCCGCTTTGAAGAAGTTGAGGGGTTTTATTTGTCAGACATATCACATCTGGTGAACTAGGCACACAGCCAAAATGAATGTATCATAATTAAGATGAATTACCACCGTGCAAGCAATGTAAAGGAAGTCGCCCATTAATCTACTCTTGAATCTGGAGGTTATGATTTTAATGGGAGGGATTGTGGGTTTGAAAGCCCAGGAAAAGGAGTGGGAAATCGGAAAATCCAGGACAATGAATCATGCCCTGTTTAACATGTTTCATCTTGCACATATCTGTTATGAACTCATTGTTCTTTTTTTCATTTCACTGGGAATTATTCTAAATGACCTGAAATGGAAGTATGGTACTTATACAGTATGTTAATTATGTAGCTATCTATCACTGACACAAAGATGTTATGTTTTTGTTGATGTATTCTAGTCAGATCAGATGCACACATAGCAAGTCAGATTAGATGGCGCATAGTACTTATACAAATTATATGATGTTATATGTAGTGAGGGAACATGACGTGTAGGTCAAATTATCATTAGCTGCAGTTACATGGACAATATTTCCTCAGCCCGATTTAAATAATTTAGATTGGACATTTCAAATCAACCATTTACATGGATGCTAAGTAAACTGAACCGCGTTTACATGCCCCAAAGCATGTAATCAGAATATTACTTGTTTGATGTGCCCAGGAAGACCCTGCCTACATGTAGCCCTTCTTGCACTCGCCACCTATATTCTGCTGCTTATTAAGAAAGAAGCACTGAAACTCAAATACTGTGTCCAGCACATGTGGGCTCATTTTGATAGTTCATTTTCAACATTTGTTTGAACAAGTTGTTTCAAGTCTTTCAACCTTGCTCATATCCGCCTGTAATGTAAAGTTACGCTAGCCAGACACCAATGACTTTCGACCATGGTCTGTGTACTAAAGTCCAAGTCAGAGAGAAAATGCGAAATGGTCAAAACAGACTACTTTACATCTTAATTTGGATAATGTGATAGAAGAAAAGGTTGGACATTTACTACACAGACTTACCATCGAGGTCCTTTTAACGCTACGCTTCCAATAAAGAGACACGGAAAAGTTTTGTTTTGGATGTGGGGCAAACATGTGCAGAAAGAAGATATTTATCCCAACCAGAGAGAAACGATCGGATTAAGCATTTACATGGTTACTAGGTGCTAATATTTTCCAATTGAACGGATTATCAAAGGTTTGCACCACTCCTCTCAACCCGAAATTTCATTCCGATCGGGCCAGTCTCTTCCGATTGAAGTGGTTACATGAGGCATTTTTATTCTGATCGGGCTATTATTCAGATTATTAGTTGAATATTAGGGTCCATGTAATCGCAGTCATTGAATATGTATTCTCTTAAAGCACTTTGATCCGCACCTCGACGAACATTGCATTCAGTGTTAAATCTGTTTGAAAACACTGACATCATGTAGTGATATGAGACAATGATACGGGCTTTGAGGCAATGTAGATGGGTAATGTTGCCAATAAGGCAAACAGCGCATCACTACTGTTGGGGAAAAAAACCCTCATATCTCCGAAAAGGGATGACTTTTCAGGAATTAAGAAAAACAACTTCATTTTCAGATTGATACCCAGTATTTCAAAAGTTAGACAATTGGTTTTGAATGAGTGTAATGGCTCTCAGGGTCATGGCTGCTCACAATACAAAGAACCATGCAAACTTTCAATTCATGTAAAAACATGAAAATCACCAAAACTGGAGATACAAGGATTTTACCTGACAGCTACAATATTTTCCTGACATCTTTGTAACTGTCATCCACATTTATTCTCTGACAGGTAACATCTGCAATGCATCTTGCAGGCAATATTGCCAATTTCCATGACTCAAAATTCTCCTTATGTATCATGACGTTTGTCACTTGCCATGGTCAGTAGTATATTTCCATATTGACAAGGATTTAAACAGTGTAGAATATTTTATTTTATCTTAATGTAACCATTTGCATGTATGTCTTCTCGGATAGCAATACATTAATTGTTAATAAGGCATCATGAGGTTTAATAAACTCTCATCAATATTTAAATATGTAATTAGTGTCAGTTTCATCTCAGCCTTCAGAAGACTATTCTAAGGGACAGTCATTGGGGAGAACTGGATGTTCATGAAAATCTCACTTGAATTAGACTTTTCCCTCGGTCTCTGGTTGTATGTCTTAAAGAAGGGTCAAGGGTTAGTATATGATTTTCACTGAGAGATGTCAAGTGGTGTTACGTTAACATTCAATGCTGAATAGAAGGAAACGTTTCTTTCTGTTATGACGCACACCAGTGGACACAAGTCCTTGCTTTGGGGTCCCATTGTGTATGCAGACAAATGCACTTGCTGTGCCCTGTACATTGTCTTAACCAAGAACTGAGGATAGGTTTGTTCCAAGATTGTAAGGTCCTATACCCTTAATTCTTATGTAAAATGTAGTGTCCATTTCTACTTTCAATGCAGTTTCAAGTGTACGTTTTTAGAATGTTTATCAGAATTCTATCATAGAATTGTAAAACTCTGCTTTCAATGACCAGTCCATACCCACTGTGGCATCATCATCAGAATATTCAGTTCTCAAAATTCTAAACTCACATAGAGATCATACGTGTGAAAGGGTTCAAATGAAGGCATTCATAGCATGTCATTCATTACCTCTATAAACTATTCCATCTGTAAGGCATTACCCCCTATCACTGTGTCATACTGTATGCTGATTTTTATTGTTTGTTCACCTCATAGTCAAATTGTACTTATGGCAATACCATTGTATGTTTTGACTACCCAAAAACAGACTCGCCCAATGATTTGCTTCTATTGTTTAGATCTAATCTAATCATCATCATTGCACCAATGGACTCTACAGATAATTCAACATTTCACTACATAAATTCTCAAAGGTAAAAGGAAGTTGAACTCTCCTGTTTGACTTGGTTTTAAAATAGCGCGGACGTGGAGGTATATTTATAGGCAGCATTTGCGTTGCTATGCGCCCCTGTGACACCAGACACTACAACTAAATGGTTTGCTTGCGTCAGAGGAGAACCTACAACACACTTTGTCACTTTTGGGAGCTAACCTTACCACGCGTTATGGGGAGTACGCTATAGGTTGAGACTGAGGAGACATTCCCACACAAGACTCAGATCGCATATTAATCACTCAGTAAGATGTTCAAACATACAAGTGTCCCCTCTCTGCATGTCAGGCTACCAGAGGCCATGGCTAAGAAGAAGAGAAGTTGGAAAAAGGGGTGACCTGATATGAGATTTGACAGGTGCTCTGTACCAGCCATACCCTCTTTTCAAACTCGGCACCTCATGCAGGCCACTGTGTGCGACACTTTTTGTGCCTTAGCCGACACACAGGGGTGTCAGTACATTGACTGTCATGCTGATGTTTTTTTGTTTTTTTTGCTTATCAATAAAGCAAAAGCCAAACATCAAATAAATTCAGATTTTTTTAATTGAATTGAATTCCAGATGTCAACTCAGGTGATTGCTCACTGTTCCAAGCCGAGACGGGATAAGCACAATTAAAAGTAATGAGCTCAACATTACAGGAATCCTATTCAGTCAGTTAAATCTAATCAAACACTGGGAAGCTGTGCAGATGAAGCGTGTCTAAATCATAACCAGCTTGAAACACACCCTGCATGGCAGGTACCCAAGGAGCCAGTTCTATTGCAAATGATGTCCAGTCATTATCTTGACTGACATGGTAAATGGGAGAGCCAAATGTTTTCTGAAACATGTTTCATTTGACCCTTTTAAGGTCACCCGGTTGTTATCATTATGCTGTTATGATTTGTTGCTGGGTAAGGAAGAAATATTGTGGTGATGAGCATGTTCCAAGAAAAGGCCAAGACCAAGTTCACGTGCTGTAGCCTTTTAATAAAACAGATAGATAAAAATAAAAGCACTGAAATATTTAACGAAAAATACACAGTTGTTTTAAACGAATAGAGCATAATCATCAATCAAACATTTGCTTTATTATACATTCGCTTCAGTTTGATTTATTTTGTAATTCTATGATCATTTAATGAGAGTATAGTAAGAATGATGTGGGACTCGTGGGTCTGGTTGGTTTCTGGTCAGGGGAATGCATGTTTCATACCCTCTGATGGGTTGACCCATCACTACTTCCCCTTTAACACCCAACCTCACACATGGACATTGGCCCCAGGCAGGCAATGCAGGAAACAATAGCCAGCCAGCCTTCTTAACCTTCCCTAGAATGAACAGATCACAGTTTTGGTTTGGATCGAGGATAAAACAAACCACAACATTGTGAGTGAATTTCAATGCTCTTGTTTGCTCCAGCTTTTTACCATCTGAGAGAGCTCTTTGCTTGGAATTCCACCCAGGCTAACCTGTTTTGCCGTACAGAGATGGTTGATGTGTATGCAAACCTAATTTTCTTGTCAAGCTATGTTATCTTTTGCTTATAGCATCTCAGAAGGTACTCATAACAGTGGTATAGCCATGCCATCTAAGAAAAACAAAGCCCGTATCAGGTTAAAAAGAAAACATCTCTCTCAGACCTCCAGCACACTCATCCAAGGGGGTGTTAGGTTACCATTATTACAAGGAATTGGACTGAATAAATCATGAATGATAATGAGTGGAACCTCCTCAAGTGCCTTGTTTTATCTCTCGAACGTGCACAGAAGTAGTGGAAAAAGTGATAGATAGTGACTTGTTTCACATAGAAAGTTTGAAATAGAATGATATTTAGAAATGTGTTGAATATTCCTTTATGATAGAATATGGTTGACACCTTCATTCCATTCTACACTTGCCAATATTATTATCATATGCCATTTGGTGGACAGAACATGCCAAAGCACCTTATAGTACCATAAGAGCATATATTGGGAATCAACCTCATAACCCTGTGGCATTGATTAGTGCCCATGCCCACAACATTGAGCTGTGTGGGGGGGTCACAGTAATTGCTCATATCTGTATTGATAAATCTCTGGTGCAGGATGGAACAAATTTATTTTTGAAAATTCTACTGGCCTGGAGTGCGGCTATTAAGAAATCTGTGATGTTATCATGTCATGAAATTGTTTTTAGTCTCCATCCCCAGGTGATCCCAAGCATACTGGTGGAAACCCCAGTATCTGGAGATATAATTGTCTGGTTTTGCCAGAATATGCTGTATCTGTGAAAAAATATGGATCGGAAACACTCATATCAGGGGATATCTGCACTTAAAAAAACTGTAATATCTGGGAGTGATTAATTATGTGCTGCAGTGGCAATGGAGATATTCTAGGACAGGGATACTGGTATGTGATACACGCAAGCACACTTCTACTTTGTTGCCATACTGGAGAATATCCAAGGTCCAGAAAGGGAGCATATCTGTTGTCACAGCTGGCATGTATTCTGTTATTCACTTCTGCGATCAGGATATGACTGGATTTGGCCCAGATCTGTCTGTCTGTCTGTAACTCTTATGCTGCATTTGTGTCTATCCCACTCATATAACAAAACAAGGCTTATGGACACTAAAAGGTAGGCCTCATTGATTAGCGCCACAATCGCTGTGGGTTGGATCAGTGATGTAAAGTGAGTTGGATACCTTTCTGTATCCATATTTTTTGTGGTGTACGTTATCCATATGTGACAGCTGTACCAGCCTGTCAGTGTTTTAAGTGTTTTAACCAATCTTCGGGTTCAGAACCAAATAGCTAAGATCAGTAAACTCCTGCTGTAGCATGCAAGAACAAAAAACAGAATCAGTGGTAGTAGGAGACACTAGGCTGTTACTGTTAACTGATATGAAGCAATCTGTGGTTCACTCAAGTTCAGAAAGGGGATGCTGTGAGGCCTTGTTGTGCACAATTGTAAGTCGCTTTGGATAAAAGCATAATTTAAATAATCATGTAAATATTAAATTGCATTTGCTTTTCACAAAAAACATGTTTGCAATCGTTGAATTTACTGATGCGAAAAGTGCCCTGTGGATTAGTGTGTGGCCCTGTTAACTCAAGGTACTGAGTGTTTGGCACTCTGAGCAGGATCAGGGGTTTGATTCCCACTGGGGCCACCCATACTGAAAAATTTACATTCCGTAAAATACTGTATGCAGTTGTTCCATTGTAAAGTGCTTTGTGTCTGCGTACTAGAAAAGTGCGGCAATTCATCCATCAGCGCAGCACATAGACTGATGCCACTGTCGGATAGAGTTGGCACGCAATCTATGATGCATGTCATCAACCGATGCAAAGACCGATGCAAATGTCTGCCTTAACGTTGTTTAATAGGAGTCAGCTTTACTTTTTACAGTGCAATAGGATCCACTAGTTCTGCCTGTGACCGGCATCCTCTCTGTTCTTATCATGTGCTGCCAAGGGTTCTTGCAGAGGTGTCTGAAGTGCTGCCTGCCCACTGTCCCGAGGGTCCGACCTGCAAGGTTTGCCCTCATTCCCATACACAATGGAGGGGAAGCTTTTCCTGACCAATTCGACCCATTCACAGGGCAAGAGGATGTAGTGGATTGTCAGTGAGTCCCACTACAACTAACAATACCCCACTGTTAACTCTAACACAAGGTTCTAAAAAGCAAAAAAATAAATAAAAATGGTGTCCATGTTTGAACAACTGTATTAGCCAAAATATGAATAGTGATTCATTTGTACGGTAGTGAGCTGTGCTCCAGGTCAGTCCGTATTCTGCTGGTATTGAGGCTGGACACTGTGCAGGACCACACAAGAGGGGCCTTCCTAAACAAATGTTTTTGTTTTGTTTGATTTCCATATACCAGACTGCAGTCAGACGACAGGGCCTCTTCCTCTCAGTCAGAACGGGAGATAAAATCTTGATGAATGAAACGTAGCTCAAGTGGCCCCGCACGCTTAACAATGTCCAGTAGCTGAGTGAGTTCATCCATCTTCAAACCGATTGTTTTAAAGGCTCCTTTTCTCCCTGCCTTTCTCCCTGTTCAGTCACCAGTGCCCCTCCAGTCTTTTCTTCGCTCACTCGTCTCGTCCTAATTAAACCCCGCAGCACGCCACCAACAGCTCGTCTTTGTTACTTTTCCCTCTCTAAAGTGTAAAAGACATAATAACCAACTGTTGGAGAGGGAGGAAAAGGATTCCCACGGCACAGCAGAGAGAGAGATATGTCAAAAGTGAACAAAGGGAAGCCACAGAGTAACATCCTCCTGTCACTTCACTGTTGACTCCACCATGCTCGGGGATAGATTGAATCCATATGACTGAGGAGGAAAAACGCACAAACAGCTGCAGATGTTGACGTCTGATTTGAATGTGAACTTTTGCTGGTTGTTTGTATGACTCTTCTTTGTGATGTGGTTTGTAACATCTTTTATGACGCACTAAGAGTTGCAAAACTCCTTTAGTGAGATAAATATTATGACAACTAGGCAGTGATGGAAACTGCCTGCGTGGCCAATGTATCAGCCTCGTGTTGATACTAAAAGCAGTTCTCCCACCTCTGACAGTCTAATCCCTGGACCCTTGGAGAAGAAAAACACAACCTACCTATCCTGCCTTGGTCTTGGTCATGCTGTTTTTTTTGTTTTTTGTTTTGTTTTACTTTTATAAATAATCTTTTTTTAATTACATTTCTGCTTTATAAGGTAGCATTTAGTGGAGAATTTGGAGAGATGGAAGTGAGAAGATGATGTGCAACAAAGGTCGTCAGCTGAATTATTCTTCTAACCCATAACATTGAGGATTACATGGTGTGTGGTTTAGCTCATCTCCACCAGAGCGCCTCCATGGTGACTGCTGTTCCATGTTAGCGTCTGACACCAGAAGGATAGAAACGGATCTCCTCTCCCCCAGTGATTACCAGTTCAATCCAGGAAATCTGCTTCTAATCTGCAATGTCCAAATTCATGGGATCAGGAAATGGAGCTCCAAGATTTCTTGTTAATCAATGATTCATTGCTGCTTTGCTGATTAAAGTCTCTCTCTCTCTCTCTCTCTCTCTCTCTCCCCCTCCCTCTTTGTCTCTTTCTCTCTCTCCCTCTCTCTCTCTTTCTCTCTCTCTGTCTGTCTCTCTCTCTCTCGCTCTCTCTGTCTCTTTCTCTCTCTCTCTCTCTCCCTCTCTCTCGCTTTCTTTCTCTCTCTCTCTCTCTCTGTCTCTCTGTGTCTCTCTCTCTGTCTCTCTGTGTCTCTCTCTCTCTCTCGCTCTCTCTCTCTCCCTCTCTTTGTGTGGGAATGGTAAAGCCTTCTGCATGCTCTGTTACTAGCGGATGCGTTGAATTTATAAGGAGGCGGCGAAGTCACTCCCCCTGCTTGCATGGCCAGGGAGGCGGGGAGGGAGAAAAAGTCAA
>OMKL01137490.1:0-11212 GCA_900302295.1 Parasudis fraserbrunneri
CCCTCTTCTTGGGTGATTTGCTACTACAAAGTTTGCAGCAACTGTAATATTAATAGATCCTTGTATTGCTGCTAAGCCATTTTCAGTAGTTTATTGAACAATTTGGTGATACAAATTGTTATTCAATATAAAACATTTTTAAGGTTTTAAAATACATCTGGAGGGGATCTTTCCATTTTCCATTTCACTTTTCATTTTAAGTTAATTTAAATAAAATTTGCCATTTGATGTTTTCTTTTTGTCTTTTTAATCAAACATCTCCTTTTGCTCTTTTCATTTCTACAGTTACATTGTATCATGGCCATTCCTATCACTACAGTAAAAAACAAAGCATTTATCACTTAGGGGCGACAGTGGTTCAGGAGGTAGAGCCGTCGTCTGCTAATCTGAAGGTTCCCGGTTCGATCCTCGGCTCCTCCTGGCAGCGTGTCCAAGTGTCCTTGAGCAAGACACTTAACCCCTAACTGCTCCTGACGAGCAGGTTGGCACCTTGCACAGTTGCCTCCGCGACTCCGAGTGAATGGGTGAGTGTGAGGCATAAGTTGTAAAGCGCTTTGGATAAAAGCGCTATATATAAATGCAGTCCATTTACCATTTACTTGATTTCACACATTTTGTGAACAGAAATATCCCCATAGTTATGAACCATCTAAGTCTTTGATTCGCTGCTCGAACCAGATTGGGCCCAACATGACCCGCCGGTCAATTTCCCATTTATTTATTCATTTTTTTCATGTTTTATTTTAGTAAAAAGGTTTTTAATCTGTCTCGGGCCCAAAACTGCTGCCGTGGTTCTGGCTCGGTTCGGGTTGATGTAGGTGAAAAACATTTTCTGCAACATTTTAATGAATGATTGTAATTGGATATTACATGGAAATCAATCCAATGTAGGCTATTCTAAATGTGAGGGAATAATAAACACAAATAATATATTTGGAGTATGCTGATTTACTCCTATGTCACTTGAATAAATCCTTTAGATTATACTCAAGATTAGCAGGAGAAGGTATCCAAATTCCAAAATGAAAGCGTATCAGAAATATTTAAATTGCCCATTTCCAGTATTTGTCCCTGGTTGCCTGCTTCTATTACAATACATTTTTGGGGAATGGAGTTTTCAACGCATCAATGGGTTTAGTTCCCTACCATGACTCACATTAATTTAACATTAATGTATCTACATTTGTATGTTTGTGTGGTGTCAGCAGCAAACCATGAATTTCAGTATCAACTGCTTTTAGAATATGCCCATGCCAAAGAATCCTCTGAATATCCAATGAAATGATCTATCTATCTATCTATCTATCTATCTATCTATCTATCTATCTATCTATCTATCTATCTATCTATCTATCTATCTATCTATCTGTCTATCATCTATCTATAAAGGCAAATTAAACTAAGGCTCATAACAGCTAAACACTGCATTTGTTGACAATGCATTCAAGACACAGAGTGCAGTGTGCACAGGCTACTGCAGAACCTTAAAGGGATATTTCTGATCTTTGGAACCCTATACCCTATTTATTACTCAATGATGATGTTGATTGGTAGAATGCTTTCTCGGCACAATCCAAGCTGTTCCTCACATCCTCATACTAGCTCTGGCTAGTTAGCCACAAACCAATTTAAAGTCAATGGGGTCAAGCTCTTGTCTGTACAGGCTGACTGAGGCTCACTGAAATTTACTCCACGGTGCATACAAAGTAGTTTTCAGTGGCCCTCAGTCAGCTTGTACAGACAGAAGCTCGACCCCATTGACTGTGAGGAACAGCATGGATTGTGCACAGAAAGGACTCCATCAATCAACATCATCAAGACATAGGGCTAGGGTTCCAAAACTATCCCTGTAAGGCAGCCTTTCTCTGTTCTAACAGTCTGGGACATAATAAGAAGTTCATTAAAGGTCACTTATGTGAACATGACCAGCTCTCTGAAAGCTACAAACGGGGAGAATGAAGAATCTGATTTGCAATGTCAATAAGATGCACACCCTGGACTGGATCTATTGAGTGGTGAGGCTGACTTCTGAATGTTTGCACTTTAAACTCGTGGTATCTTGTATTTCTCTGTGGTGTTATCAGTTCTAAACCATAAAATGGACTCTTATTTATGGGATTTTTTTTTCTCTTTTTGCAATTTCTTCACCATTATAATCCCAATATTACATTTAACCCACACAATAATGGAACAGAACATTATTATCTTTTTGTAGTGCCATAGATAACAATCTACAGAAACCCCATGTGAAAGTATCCTACAAACGGGGAGATCATCCGTCAGATAAGCGAGTCTGCACTGGATGTTAGGGTACGGTAGAATTATTAGTATAGAAGCCAGGACAGGGATTGCAGCTACAGTATTTGACCCTGGGGGGGATATATAGCTACTGTGAAAATACATCACAATTCTGCTGAATCCATGTTGAGAGGGAAGCTGCACACAGCAATACTTTCATAATGATAATAATAATAATAATAATAATAATAATAATACGACTATTACTACTACTACTACTACTACTACTACTACTAATAATAATAATAATAATAATAATACTACTACTACTACTGCGACTACTATTACTACTACTACTACTACTAGTAATAATAATAATAATAATAATAATATAATAACTGTAATAATAATAATAATAATAATAATAATAATAGTAGTAGTAGTAGTAGTAGTAGTAGTAGTAGTAGTAGTATTAGTAGTTGTTATCTGCTGTACCTCAGTATCCACTCAGTATCCAGTATCCAATTAATGTAAGCTTACCTATAGAGCTAGTTTAGACTAATATAAGCCAACCCTTATCACTCATAAGAGTCTCTCAATGGTAATATTGTATTTAACTGCTATAGTAACAACATACCGTATGAGAACACTGAGGCGGATTCTACTACATTGGACAATAGAACAAAGTGAATCGCTGTAAAAACATTTTTCTCTTTTTTAGACAGAGGTTTTGTGAACACAGCATGGCCATACCTGATAAGGAGAGAAAGAAAGCAGCAATTTATAATTTTACCACAGACCCAGATTAATAGAAACTATCAGTGCTTGTGCATGATCTTTCTACCAAAATGAATGGTTTTTGACCCTCTGAGTCATAGGTAATTTGCACAGGCTTTCTCTGTGACACTGGAAAATAGATTCTGCCTCCCTCCATATTTATGTAACACATCCATAGGGGCTACACTGCAAAGACATTAATTCAACTCCTCTGAAAAAGCAACAACAGAAATCCAATAAAGGGCTCAACAAATGGCACAAATATAGGAAAATAAGGCAAGTGTAATACAGAAAAATAAACATTTTCCACTGAAGTTCTTTCCTCTGCATATATTCCCAACCCCCAGTGGTGTAGTGTTACAGTAGCGCTGTGGGACTGGAACACATGTTCAACTTCCCCCCAGCCAAGGGTTGTACACAGAAAACAACTTATTTATACAGAATCAGCTAATTTTATACACATTGTAACACTCTGAAATGCAGTGGGTAATACTGAGGCTGTCAGAAAATTAAAATATGTATTAACTGCTATTTGCTTCTTAAAAGCTTGTCCACAGGGACAATCAATGCATCCTCGGATGGCTTTATGACATCATATCAAGCGTGTTCAATTAATGCATTAAGAGATCAATGCATTTCTAGACCAAACCCCACCTCAGTCAATTAACCTTTTGCGCTCCTTCAATTGACCTTATGAGCAATCATTTTTAATTACCTTTTCATGTGGCTCCTTGCAGCAGACCAGGACAAATGGAAGTGCTACAATTGACCAATCCCAAGCGCTGTCCAGAACCTATTTTCCAGAGCCTACTGTTGCTACGTCGGTTAAACATCATTGGAACATTTGAATAAAAGTGAAATAAAAGTGACTGCATTGATTTTCAAGAATCCGTAAACTCTGTGTGGGTAAATTCATAATCTCACACAGGAGAACTAAATTGATTGCTGCTATGTTGCACAGCGCTGTCATTCTCTGGACCTAAAAGTTTGTCAATGGAGTTTCTCTAGACTATATGACGTCATGGTTAGGAACAAGCCATTAGAGTCCTGCATGGGCCTCCTTATGGAGATCCACCCCTGTGCCGTTCCCGTACCATGCAATACTGTATCTGTTCCGCAACCAGTACAGGCCTACAATCAGTTACCTCTAGCCTGACATGTCAGACCCATGGAACGTACGCAAGCTAGGTCCATAGGGTGTGTTGGTGTCTTGTCTCATGCCGGGGGGAGTTCCTGGCACTGTGATCACATTAAAGTACAAGAAAAAGACAATTTTGTGCCCCCTCTGTACAAACAGCAGCAACATAGCATAGCGTGTGCATGTAGGCTATTCTAAATTTTTATATAAAAATGCCCCTGTCTGATGGCACACTGACAGTCTGTTGCCTTGGTAACACACACAGAATGTTCCTGTACTTTAATGTAATCACAGCGTCAGGAATCCCCCCCCGGCATGAAAGACAAGACACCAACACATCACCATGGTAAGTCAAATTGACTTTATTGAAGACGATGTTCTATTTGTTTATTTATCAGTGCACCGCTTTCAGACCCTACGGAGCTAGCTTGTGTATGTTCCATGGGTCTGACGTGTCAGGCTAAGTTACCTCCTGCAATCTGACCAGACCCATTGAGTCAAGACCTGTGTCCGGACCCCTAAGCATGCAAACATAAGGAGTTCATTTATTTCAGACTATAGGCCAATGGTCAATAAAATGTTTGCAAAACAAAATAACATGCCGTAGCCATGTCTCCTTTCCTCACACTGCATTTCGCACTGTAACACCCACAGCCTATATGCAAATCGTCATCATTTTTTCAATGTCGGCTATTTGTGTGTATGTGTGTGCCTGCAACCTACCTCTCTCATTCTCCCGCACTGCTCTCTTAGTGCAATCAGAGCCACTACTAGCCATATTCGCTCGCTTGCTAACTAGCTAATATAGCTGGCAAGTCAACAAATCTCAAGTGAATATTTTAGGTAAAGTAAACCTACCATTATGGCTGTTCATCTGAAACCTCTCCAGGAGCTTGTAGATAACACATTTTCTCCATCAGTACTCCAATTCATAGAATTTGATTGCAGACATCTTGGTCACAAACAACAGTTGATTGTTGTGAAATAGCTGGTGATTATCATTGAGTAACAATTATGGCCAATGAGCCATGCATTGCGCCATACTGTATGGCAAAATATGTCATGAGAATACTATGAATAAACAGTTGCTGGCCGAGCAAGCAAGGCTGCTCGACAGAAACTTGTAGCTTTGTCAATCATCAATCGCAACAAGTTTTAGCTTATCAGTCATCAATGAAACAGCCACGGGGGAGGGACTTTGCTTATAGCACATGGCTACTTTGCATAAACATTGACCTGCAGAGAAACGAAGCACACACAGACATGGGGGAGCGAAGACAAGATGCACTTTGTCAGTGTACGCTATTTACCTTTTTACTAGCCTACTAGCTAAAAGCACTGATTATTCTTGGAACCAAAGGTTATTGAGGCTGTGTAAAGGCCCTAATAAGCCAAGTCATCAATATTTCATTGGGACCGCATTGAACACAGAACATCAGAGAATTACAGGATAACCGCAAATCAAGAACTGATTTGAACACTTTAAATTAGTAATGGCATTTTTTACATACATTAATTTTAATTCGCAGCGATTGGCAATTTATGCACATTCTAATTAATGGATTCTTTTTCATCTTTGTTCATTTCGAGAAGGCAGGGACCTCTTATTCTGTTCTCTGCTACAGTGTTGACAAGCCTCCATCCAAGTCAAGCATTCACCTACTAGCTAAAACATCCATCCAACTTCCATTTTTATGTCTCTGTATTCATATTAATATCTGAATTCCATCACGGAAAAGGGTATGCTTTATATAGAAGCATTAATATAAACATTCTGCCTTCTTTTGTTGTGACATTTGTTCACCTCCATGATTTTAATAGAAAGTAATGTTTACCCGGTTTATGCAGCCTTGTGCCTGAAGCAATAGGACATATTTGACCCTCAAGCATGCGGGTAAACACTTCCTTTATGGTTGCATTAGGATAAAACAGATTGTAGAGATAATGGTTGATTACGTTCCACCTCAGACATGGAAGAGGTAGGTACACTATATATATATATATATATAACAGTTGACTTACTCACAGTGGATAATATACAATACAGTGATTTTTGAACTTTTTTTTTTTCTCTCCAGAAACATTCAAAGGGGTGTCATGGATTTATCTTTCAAAACAGCCTGTGATGGAACGGTGTCACTCTTCAGGATTGTTTCAGGTCATCGCATTTTCTTAAGGCAATATTTACTAGGCCATGTGTCCTCGTTTGAGATTTGTAACTTCAGACATGCGTAGTATCAAAACACTTTGCTATGAATCACCCCTCACAAGCAAAGCAATTTTCCTTTCCTCCAATCTCCACTTCTTCTCCCTGAGGACATCAGTCACATCTTTGAACGCTTCCTGAGAGAAGGAACACCACCAGTCCCCTGAGTCCTATTTCCCACACTCCCATTGGTGTTCCTGCAGTCCCTTGGGAGCTGGGAATGGAGTCTGAATGGCGACCATGGAATTAAACGTGAATTAACAGAGAAATCGCCATATATAAACCATTGTGAAAACTATGTGAAATTTACAAGGCTGATTAGATCATGCAAAGAAAAAAAAAAAAAAGTTTCCTTCTAAAAGATAGACTCCTAACAGATGTATACTCTCATTGCTTAAAGCCCAAGAGTGTCAGGTATTCACATACCATTCTTGAAGAATTTCATCTGTAGATGGA
Source organism: Parasudis fraserbrunneri (assembly GCA_900302295.1). Taxonomy (NCBI): domain Eukaryota; kingdom Metazoa; phylum Chordata; class Actinopteri; order Aulopiformes; family Chlorophthalmidae; genus Parasudis; species Parasudis fraserbrunneri. The sequence continues at coordinate 6,816 of OMKL01137490.1, forward strand.
AAATAAGCTTTTTGGAACTTTCTCAACCCATCAGAATAAAGGTCTATTTTACTGAAATGTTTACAAGCATTACCAATGTAAATACAGCCACAAAATACTGTAAATACAATAAAAGGTTTTACATATAACGCTATTAACCTGTTGTCTAATGTTAGTCCTTAGTCCTTAGTGTTAGTTGAGTCAATCAACTAGAGAATAAATGTCTCCATTCTTACCCATTTGTTTACATTTGGATCACTAATTGGGCCTTTAACTATAGCATTATGCTGTCTTTCCAACTATTAAAAACACTGACAATTCCTTTAGCCAGCCAACATATTGCAGCAAAACACAAGGCTACTGTAAGCACATTAGCTCACCAAAATCATTAAGAAATACATTTAAAAAACTCAAAGCACAAGCAAAACAATGGGCGCACAAACAAAATTCTAAGTACATTAGCTCACCTACTTACTTAGATTTATCTTCCTGTTCTTACAGTATCTGAACAGCTCAATAACCAGCACCTAATATGGTGTGATGCACATGCACCTTGGACTAATTGTTAGGAAGGAAATTAAGAAGCTGTTGCTGTGGTGTGTACATGCATGGGTGTGTGAGCATGCATGTGTGTTAGTGTGTACTGTGTATGCATGTGTTTGCATGACTGTGGGTGCAATTGATTTATTTCCCTCGAACGATTTTTTTCTCAGAACCCCTGCTGAAAGGCCTCTGCATGTGCTGTGGAGTATTATTCATTCACTCAGTTGTTTGTTCTTTTGGAAGGGACCAGAGAGGGATCTGACGACTTAGAACAGAGCTGTGAATGACAAACATATCTGGTGATAATGTTGTGTAATTCAGCAATGAGTGAGAAGATGTGAGATTGGGACTTCAAGTGATGTTTATTTATTGCCCATTAACACAGTACATGTCACAATGGGCTTCAAAGGCTCATACTACAATGAAACAACACCCCTTGACCTTTACCCTCTAATGAAGATAATGATAAACTCCCACTAAAAAATGTGGGGGGGGAGGGGGGAAATGTAAGTAACCTCAGAAGGGCAATTCAAAGAGATCCCCCCATGATCAGGCATGCAATGGGTACGGAGATGGGCAACTGATGATTAGCAATAATACATGGAGAAGTATGCATAGGGTGCAATGAATTAGCATAGGTGACAGGGTATCAGCAACATCCCTCGAGATTGCCACCCAGGAGGGTCATAGGGCACTTCGGCGACCGCACATGTCCGTGAGAGTGCGCAGGGTCGACAGGGACACGAGGCAGGGTGCAGCACCGCTTCCACCACCAGATCTGACACACCCGCACCACACAACAGACAGACTCCACCACCAAGCACACCACAGACGAGCACACCCATGCACAGGACAGGCAAGCATGCAGCACACAGTTAATCTGGTGCTGTCAGACTAAGTCCTCCCTAATCTATGTTCCCATCGGCACTTGCCTAGACTAGCGCTATGTAAAAAAAACAAAAAACCCTGCTCTAAGAGGCTGTCAATCAGTGTTGGCCATAAGAAAGTGAAAATAGATTTTTATGTTTTATGATTTATAGATATCTAGAGCATGAACGATGACCATGTCTCTAGACATCATTCATTTCAAAAATATACATTTAAAAGCATATTCATTACTGCCTCATCCTTCACCGCCATGCTTACATCAACCCAATATAACCTCCTGTATAAGCTTCCCCTCTGGCCATCCTGTCCCCTCTGAGTTGGGCCATTAGCACATGCCAGAGGTGAGGGGAGGATGAGGACCTGGTCTGGAGAGCCGCCAAGCTGTACAGCAGCCACATTAGAAAGTTGTAAGCACAAAGAAAGGTCGTGCTCAAACTTAAGTGGCCAGAGTGTGAACCTTGTGCCCCTGCTCATTGGAGAGGTTAACAGGGATTAACAGAGAAGGGCTGCTCCTGCTGCCTCCCTGGAGGGGAGGTGATGTGATGTGGCGAGTATTCGGAGGGGTTTATATGAGCCCTATACATACTGCGTAGTGTTCAGTGGAGGGCTGGAAGGAGGGATGCTATAGGAAATCGTTCCCTGGGGTTGGAGATGGGGTAAGTGGTGCAGAAGCTGTTATTGGTGAATGTATCCTCTTATCTCCTTGTCATGTGGAGGTGGAAAAGTGTTTGTGTGTGTGAGCACACACATCGGTGGGAGTATATGTTTGTGTGCCTGTGTCTGTCTGTCTGTCTGTCTGTCTATGTGTGTCTGGTGTCTATCTTTGCTCATGGCTGCCTGCAACTCAGTGTAATGTCAGTAGGGTACTCTCAGCGCAGCAGTACAGTTTGTGTGTGAACAAGTGTGTATCTGTCTGGGGCCTGAGTGTGGAGAGATTGATAATGGTGAGATATTGTGTCTTGGACCTGTGGCAGGTTGGGCTGGGTCAGCACTCTCCCTCAAGGCTCAGGTAATGAACAGATAGAGCTGTTATCATCACAGTGCTAAAAGCAGGACAGGGGCCACTACATCAGTGGAGGACATCATTAAGAACATGCCATTCCTCTCAGATGAGAGGCCAAAGTCCAGGCCATAAAATCCCATCTAACATACTTCATGATATACCATAAAATGTTAATATTTAGAGGCTTGGCAGGCGCACCGGTGTGTTCCTGCTTGTTCCCAGAGGCAGGCACACAAACAAATAAATAAATAAGGATGTGATACAATACATTAGTCATATTTGTTGTTTTGTCCCACATAAATACAGCTACAAACTGAAGAGCTTAGCATATCATGTAAGATTTGGGCTGTGATTTAAAAAAAATACGACTGTTCCATCCAGCCTAGGTTCCTCCATTACTATACCAATTATTCTTGATTTGCCTCCAAGTATTACAAGACAGCAGGGCCTACATCAGCCATTCAGTACACTTTCAGCTGCCTGTGGTGGTACAATCTTACAAGAGTAGTTTCTATCTACACAGTAGATGTGATGCAGTCTCACAGCACACCATCAGAGGTAAATTCTCCATCTGCTTTCTACCTATAATAAGACACTGCTCCTCTTCATTTGAGATATAATGGTGGCTGGAAAACTGAACTTTACACATTACTGCCACTTAGTGGAAAGAGTAATGAGGATTAGTTCACCACAATACAAAATAAATTGTGGGCCTTAAAGTGGTTGTGATGACCAGGCTAGGATGTGGACCCAAGTGCAGACGTGAGAGACCGGAGGCAGATGACCTGGAAAAACCCAGACAGAGGGTTATATTTAATTAAGAAAAGCAGGCAAACAACAGGTAGATCATGGGGAGAAGCCAACTGGCTTCACTGGCAGACAACAGGCAAAAAACTACAATACTAGTCATGGCTTCAGACGACGAACAGACTATAGAGACAGACTGACATACGAGCACTGACTGACAGGGGGGGAATGGGACATAAATACACATGGCAGTAATGACTAATAAACAGCTGTGGGTGACGACAGATGACGAACAGCTGGTGAAGGACTGGGAAACAGGAACGCACGTGGGAGACACACAGGGACATCTGCAGGACCTGAGTGGAAACACAGTACAGACGTGGGGGGGGGGCACAGGGTTAGAACCGGAGCTTGACGTCACAGCCGTGACAGTGGTGGTATACATATGAGAACAATCAATCAATCAATCGCCCCTACACATGTTGTAGAAGAATATCGTCTGACTCAAATGGTGTCGTTAGGTGAGAAACAGTACATGTCATAAGTGCTCACTCTTCCCATCTCTATGCTCATTCCACATTTACCCATGATACAACCTTACAAGTGTGAATAATCTCTCAGACGAGATACGAATTTGAAACCTTTATGTTTGATACCACACAGACAGGTCAGGGGAGAGGAAAGATTGCTAATCACTAATCGCATATGAACATACTAAAATATTTCTCTGTTGCAGGAAACTAATCATCACTTGCCGATCACGTTCACACACACACACACACACACACACAAAATAATACACTTTCCCTTCCTTTCATGTTACTTCTCTGTTTCTTTGCCCATCACACTACTGACCCCATTCTTCTCTCTTCATCCTCCTCCTCCTCCTCCTCCTCCCCCAATATCTGCCTCCCTTCACTCTTTGCCTCAAGCCCTCTCTTTCTCTCATTCTCCATCTCTCAGACACACACTTGATCTCTCATCTCCTTCAATCCGTCCATCTTCTCCTCTTCTCCACCCTCCCCCTAACCCCATCGCCTCTTCCTCCTTCCTTCCTTCATTCCCTCCTTCCATCTCGATACCAGTTGCAGCTGTGGAGATGGGGCTTGGCTGTGACTGATATGCTGGCGAGGCCTCCGAGGGCCCCTTTGCGCCGGTGCCCTCTCACGGAGGACACGTCTGATTGATTGGACCAGGGGAGAACTTTGTCAGGCCGGCCATCATGACTGGATCTCTT